>JACXGJ010009553.1:0-24016 GCA_016801105.1 Esox niger | reverse complement strand
TGGTGTGGCTCCCCCCGTAGACTTACCATGGTGTGGCTCCCCCCGTAGACTTACCATGGTGTGGCTCCCCCCGTAGACTTACCATGGTGTGGCTCCCCCGTAGACTTACCATGGTGTGGCTCCCCCGTTGGAATGGAGCCAAATTCCCTAATATAAAGAAGAAATGTGTGGCCATTTTTTATTTCATTTGTTAGATTGTGTATGATTAGACAGTGTAAAGTTTGTACATTATATAGATAACACGCAACATTTCAATTTTTATTTCGTTGGATGTATAAAATGACATTTCACTGAACCGTTGAAGCTAACCTTTCTATAAAGTTCTGGAAATGTTACATTATGTTGCCAAATGAAGCACGCTGATATCCCCACAATCCTTCATTTTATTGTGTTTCTTTTGTCTTTGAATTCAGCGTCCTCGCTAGGAACTCAAAACTCTAAATGCACAGCCCACAAGGAGACGCTACGATTAGCCTGTGTTAAGCGCAGACTTTGAGGTGTTTTGGAGACATCCTCTTGCCCAGGGGAATCTGTGTCTCTCTGTCTCTTAACACTAATTGGATACCTCCACCCCGACTAGCCACTGTCTACCCGTCCCAGCAGAGTACGATCTGCGCTCTCCAGAACTAAATGGCACCCTATTCCCTTCCTAGTGTGCTACTTATGACATGCTGCCTTTCAAAACTTGGGCACTACTAAGGGAACACTGCCATTTTGGGATCAGTCAGAAGCACTTCAGACAGACATGCTGCATGGGTTGATGACACACTGCACCCGGGCTAAAGCATGGTTCCCACAGCACAGGCAGGCGGAAGCCAAGGCTCTGAATGCTTGAAGCGTGCACGGTCGACACATGCATCCTGAACAACTAACAGACCCTTTAAAACAATGCCCTAGATGCTCAGCAAAACAATGTGTGGTTGGGTCAGCCTTGACGAACGAGGTCACGTGATCAATAAATCAATCAAATTTATTTTATAAAGCCTTTTTTACATCAGCAGTTGTCACAAAGTGCTTTCACAAAACACCCGGCCTTAAACCCCAGGGAGCAAACAACAATAGTGATGAACTTCAGTGGTTAGGAAAAACTCCCTAAGAGGGCCGAATTTAGGAAGAAACCTAGAGAGGAACCAGGCTCCGAGGGGTGACCAGTCCTCTTCTGGCTGTGCCGGGTGAACATATTAAGAGTCCACATTTTTGTGATCAATGTAAGGCCACGGCAGACGAGGAAACCCACTGGATATCATGCACAAAGCAAACAAATCATGATCGATCCCTTTGACTGTGCAGCAGTCATCAATCCTTCCCCTCAGATTTCTGTAGACTGGTAGAAACACGGTGGTAATGGTCGGTCTTCAACAACCCTCTGCTTATTAGGATGGATGCTATGTCACCACTAGTCCTTCTGCTGCTGTGCTTTGTCCGTCCGTCATTCTCACCCACCAGACAATGTTGCCTGTTGCCATGGTCACAGTGTCATCCTCACCTCTGATCTTTGACATTCACACTCATCGCCATCCTTTTGCTAGCCTCCTCCCACCTACACTTACTATTCCACTAACGCCATGCCAGATTACACGTCTCTAACCGGAGGGGTTGCGGACTATTCCGTTTCAGAAAGTCACTTGAGGAAGTACACTGAAGTGCCAATTCCAGGTCTGCGCAAAGCTTTCAAATGGTGGACTTCTTTATATTGCAACTGAAGTGGTTCACTTTCTGAAAAAAAATGGAACGTATAATCAAATTGGGCTGATGTGGATCACCATAACAGTCATCAATGCGATGGAGCACTTGGTTAACCAACAGATCCAAATATTATTCTGGATTATCACATAGTTCCACTAGTGGCAACTATGATTTCACTCACTTCCAATCCTCACATACATTCATAATCCATTGAACCATATGGAGAAAGGCTATTTTCAAACCATGTTATGGATCCTAACTAGATATACATATATACATTCACTGTGCATTGGTATGACACCCAATTCATGCAACAAAAAACCAAGGCCAAAACTAAATCAGCCAATTTAAGAAAGCAACACAACTCACTGAAACACAGTAAGCTTCACATTCAAATCATACAAACTCACTAATCATCACAACTAACTCATCTAAGCTTAGCAACCAAATTCACTATCACATTTAATTCACTTAAAACTAACAACACAACTAAATCATCCTATCTAGGCAACACAACTAACTCACCGGAACGCATTAACTATAACAAGTAACTTTTCCAAACTCATTAAGAATCACGAATATGTCAACCATTTTAACCAACCCAACAAACTCATCCATATTCAATTAGCATTACAACTAACTCACCCAATATAACAAATGATCAAAACTAACTCACCCAAACTACTAAGTAGCCCAACTAATTCCCACAAACTCATTTAACATTGCAACTGAATCATCCAATCTAACTGAGCATGACAACTAAAATAATCACCCCAAATTACTAAGCATCTCAAATATCTCATTCACTCTAACCAATACAACTAACTCACCGAAACTCAAAGTATTACAACGAACTAATCTAATCACAGCAGCACAGCTCACTCACCTGAACTCACTAAGCATCATAACTATCTCACTCAGTCACCAAGCATCACAACTAACTCACCCACCTCATTAAGCATCCCAACCAACTCTCTGAAGCATTGCGTCATGCTGGAAGAGCGCACCATGTTAATTTATAAACCAATATTATTGGTTTAATTTATAAACCAATATTTATGTATTGCAAAATAAATGTTGTTTTCTAGTGATAACTCTCAAGTTTGTATTAATATATTTCGTGACCTCCGCTCTTGGTTTAACCACACTGCTTTTGCTGATAACCTTTTCCCACTAAGTGTTAAAATCCTTCTTCAGACCTGGGTTTGCTTGTCATCACAAAGGACCAACACCAGAGCCTGTGAGGTCATCACTAAGGGACAACAAGCTGATACTGCTGCTGACATTCTTCTCCCTAAAGTCGCCTCCGCTAACAGAATGTTGTTTTGTGTTTTTGCAGACAGTTTCTTGATTCGGACATGCCTAGGTATATGATTTATATCACATCCCACTCTGCTTCTGTTCAGATATATAACCCATCTCCTGGTCCTTTACCCGTAGAACCTATATTTCTCTGTCCACTTATTCCATTTTTAAACATACTTCATCCATCCATTCATCACACAGTTCCCATTGTTTTCCAAGGTTCTCTTGTTCCTCCTTTGCTTCTTTTTCTTTGGTTTCCTATATTCCTATATCTCGTGAGGGAATGTAAGGTATCTTTGCGCTCCCTCCTCTCTTTCTCGCTCCCTGTCGCTCTGTATGTGTGTTCGTTGCTGAGCTGTTGTGGGTCGGAGACTGATGTTGGGGCTTGGGTTGCGGCTGAACGTGGATGGTTAACAGGGACCGCATGCATGGCTTGCTTTGCTTCCTACAATATGTGCTTAACTCGACCGGCTGCGTCTGTCGGAGGTGTTGTGAGACCGGAAGTTCAGCTTCTGTCTTCCACTTTTGAACAGGGCTTCTGTCAGAGACCTTTACAGAACAAACCCACACAGCAAAATGTAGAGATTTCAGAGGTCATTTACAAGTCGACGACGGTTAAATATTTATTCTGAATGTTGATATTCTGGCATTTTGGACGTCGATGGGCCTACTGTGAAATTACACACAGATTAAATATTGTAATGGCCCGGCTGATTATCCTAGAAGGTTGTAATTATGATAGTTTAATGAGGTGAATAAAAACAACAGTTGTTGGCCATTTTGCCCATCTACAATTTCCACCTCTGTTGAGCTTCAAAATCTCACAAACCTCTGCAGTGCCACTAGGGGGCAGTAGTGATACAGCATATATTTACTCTTAACAAAGAGATTTTAGACCGCATCCAAGCTGTAGCATTGATAAAATCATTAAACATCTTTCCAGAAATCCACTTGAAAACATTACTGTCAAATAAGAATAACAACCATTGCTGTAAAGTTATGGAATACATTTTCAAAGCATTGTTGGCTTTCAAAAGATGCAGAAAGCTGATAGAATCTCTTTAGTTAAATACATTTTGGTTGATATTTTCCAATGCTTGTGGGGACGTGTGAGGACCATGATCCGAGAAAGCCATCTTAAAAATCCACTAGTCTCCATGGTAGAAGCCCAGAGTGTGGCCCCCTTTCTAACCCAGTGGATAATGACTTTCTCAGAACCAGGCCCTGGGCCCTATGCACTTGATCAGACTGCTCTTCATTTGTCACATGTTACCGAATGAACTCGGAGGGCGACTTCAAGAGATCGGCAAGTGGATCTTTAAACCCATCCTCTTCGGGACATACTTGTGACTTGATTGATGCAACTTTCATGCCCTTCAGCACTTTAATACTAAATCAACCACAACATCTTAAGTCTACAAAACCCTCCCAATGTTATAGAAGGAATAGACCTCAGTAAAAATGAAAATGTTATTGTAGGATGTATGTCATATTTTACATGAGTCAGGTCTAGGGGGCTCACTAATAAATACACGTGTCACGCCCATCCATCCCTGTTCATTCCTTTGTGTGAAACAGCCTTTAAAACAATGTGTTGCTTGCTCTCTTCGGCAGCACATACATGAAAACAACGTGTTGCACACTCGTTGGAAGGAGCCACTGGGGGGCGTGTCCGATTTGCCCCTACATCCTTGTTCATCGTCAGTCAGCTTACAGAGCCCAGGGCACCGTTTGGGATGTCGGCCAGTGGCGCGCTCGCCGCTCTGTTCCGAAGTTGTTCAGATCTCCCCTTCGCACCGGTGAAAACGAGCCAAACAGCAGAACCAAATGTTTCTTCTCGTGTTGTGCCAGGAGCCTGACTGCTGACCTGGCACACGGGGAAGAGGGAGATGGATATGAGGGGGAAAAAAAGAGAGGTTGTGAATGTAACACTCGAAAAGAAAATCCCTCTGTTTAGCACACAGGTCTCATCACTGCATTGGGACGGCTGGGCTTGTGGGTATGAGGCTGAAGTTCTCATCCTCTCAGATCAGCTCCTTTCCCTCTCCACTTCCTCTCCTCTCATGTACTCCTCTTCTCGCCCCTCGTCTCACTAAATGATGTTCTCCTGTTTACGGCATGCGTTCAGTGCAGCTCCCACCATTCTCCTGACAGACATACCACAAGCTTTCCCGCCATGCCAGCCCGGTCTACCAAACACCACTGCTGACCTTTGACATCTGAACCCTGATCGGGGCTGTTCTGTCCCCCCTTCTAATGACATACAGAAACATTAGTTTCCTCTTACATTTCTCCACTGGGTTGAGCGTTTTCCGATTTGAAGCCATGCCGGGCGCTGGGCCAGAATCCTGGGATTATTTGCTCAGCAGAAGACCTCATATATCCCTGTATGCTGTAAATCATGTAGGATGAGGAGGGAGGTGAAATTTCCTGTTTGATCTGAAGCCACGTGAAGTTAGTTGACATTCTCACAGGAGGATGAGAATAGTAGGTGGTATTTTATCACCCATAGAGTGGGGTTGGATGGCATTTGGCAGCAAGTAACCCGGCGGATAGAGTTAGATCTGTATCTTAGAGGTTACACCCGATTCTTTTGCCCTGGAGCAAGGCATTTAACTAACATTACTCTGGTGACGTTGAATGTAGCAGCCTGACACATCTCCAAATGAAAAGGTTTGGGTCAAAAGAGGAAGTGTCCCGTTTTAGGTGGACCCAGTTAGACTGCTGCTATGTCCCAGATGCACTGATTGCTTCATTCCATATAGAAAGTGTCATTCTTATGTGTGTCTCGGCTTGAGATGAGCTGGATGAGAAGTCATCTGGGACTGGGTTGTATGAGGTGGAGTAAGGGATTCTGAGGTCAGTTGACATTTTCAACTGACCTCACGGTTTTACTGAGATACAATATAGTGTATTTTTAACAAGCTAATGCTAAAATCTATCTTACGATCTGGTGTTAGCAGTGGGAAATGTCGTGTGGTCACATTTGGCAAGAAAGCACAAAACATGCTGGGAAACCAGGCTCTACTGGCCAACCAGATCAGGGACCAGGCTATTCCGGGAAACCAGATCATGGACCAGGCTGTCCTGGGAAACCAGATCATGTACTAGGCTATACTGGGACACCAGATCAGTCACCAGGCTATCCTGGGAGACCAGATCAGTTCTGTCGCTCTTAATCACAACAAAGCTCACATCCATAACAGACTCTCTTCTTGACTCACCTTTTATTGTTGTCCTGGTTCTCTCCTTCCTCTTTTCTCAAAGCATTTCCCTGGGAATAGACCATAGGTATTTCTACTCACCCCTGTCCTGTCCTATCTTGTCCTTAAGGTTGCAAAATTCTTCTAATTAAATTGAACATAATCCAAGTTTTCCCAAAATCCTGTAGCGAGGATTCCAGATTTTCCCCTGGTTCTGGAAGTCCACCAACATGGATTTCTTGGAAACCTGTGGATTTTGAGAAAATTACCAGCCTATTGCAACCTTACCTGTTCTCCTGTCTGTCATCTTTCATCACTCTTTTGTTCTGTCTCTATCTAGCCATTGTTCTCATGGTAATTTAAGACAACCAACTAGGGTTCTGTTGCATGACATTTCCTGTCCTTATCCCCAAACTATGTGACTCCTCTATTTAATGTGTGTCTGAGAAAATCTATGTGTTTATTTTTTTTATGTTAATGATCAAATATCACTGTCTCTAGAGAAAGATGTACAATATTGTCTAGACTGTAGAATAGAATAGGACCTTCTAATGGTCTTGGTGACTCCTTCGTACTCTCAATCTCTCACACACACACATACTATGAGGCAAATTTGTGTACACAAATACTTTATACTGAACAAGACCTACCGTCTTCAAAACACAAGTACCTGTAAACACTTCCTTTAACTCAGTAACAGTAAACCCATGTCACATATATTTGTAACACACCCCCAGGGCTATTGACAAATCCACCCGTCCTGAACCCGCTCATCGTACCCCCGACGACAGAGTAGGTTTTCTAAGCCGGCCGTGTTCATTAGTCGGACGGGCGGACCGGAGGAGTTCAGTCAGAGGTCGAGGAGCTCTCTGTTCTCCCTGCACCATTAACTCCTCTCCCCCTCCATCCCTGTGCCTTTCCTCCTCAGGACATTCTATCGCTTCGAGGCAGCCTGGGACAGTGCCATGCACAATTCCCTGCTGCTGAACCGTGTCACTCCCTATGGAGAGAAGATCTACATGACCCTGTCAGCCTACCTAGAGGTACAGTAGTGTGTATCTCCGCATAGTTCCATGTGTTTCTATGGCGGTTGACATGACCTGTTTTTTCTCGCCGGAGCCACACAGACAGTGTGAGGAAAAATCACTGAACACTTGGGTTATATTTAGTCAGTTGTGCTCGCATTTCTGAACGGTGGGACGGGACTGCGTTCCCCCCCAACCCGGCCTGGATGTCAGATTGGTCAAACAGTACATGACTCTGTAAATGGGGCTCTCAGGTCTTGACTGTCAGCCTCTCGAGAAGCTCTTAACGTGATCCTTGCTTTTCATTTGTCGTACGTGCTGCGCCCCAAACGATCCGTGTCTGAAATGCTCTGCACTTAACTGACTGCATCCAGACTCAAGCTACTGTGGCTAATGGTATGATTTAAGAGGCAGAGAGATTAGGTTTTGAATCTTCTCCTTTCCCTAGATGGAGAACTGCACTCAGCCCACGGTCATAACCAAAGATTTCTGCATGGTGTTCTACTCTCGAGACGCCAAACTCCCAGCCTCCCGTTCCATCCGAAACCTATTTGGCACCGGAAGCCTGAGGGCAGTGGAGGGGTGAGTTTGACATCCCTCGTTATTATGCACAGAAACATTCACCGTTGCCATAGTTATTCCTGGAGGACGGCCAGAGGTCGGTTACCGTGACACAAACTGGTTGTCAGCACGTTGTTGCCACACATCTTTGTTCCTGTTGTTTCACCCTGGGAGATGAAGTCAGTGGAAACACCGAGCACGACATTAATCCCAGAGTTGGGTTTCTCTGCCGTCTCCGCAGTAACCGGGTGACTGGTGTGTACGAGGTCAGCCTTTGTCACCTGGCGGATCATGGGAGCCCAGGTGAGGAACGTTTCCATCATCTGCCCCTACAGGGTTTGGGGACTTGTTGTCCATTCTTCTTCCTTTGATAGTTTTTTGCCTGACTCCTTTAGCTGAAGGTCTGACAGGTGAGGAGAATGTCATCCCTTCAGTGATGACCTCTAACCTTGTCCCTCCGACCGCCCTCCTTCCCCCAGGCATGCAGAGACGACGACGACGGGTGCTGGACACCTCCGTAGCATACGTGCGTGGCGAGGAGAACCTGGCTGGGTGGAGGCCTCGCAGTGACAGCCTTATCCTGGACCACCAGTGGGAGCTGGAGAAACTCAGTCTCCTGGAGGAGGTACGTGGAACTGGACCGTGCACCCTGTAACTACACCCTAAAACCTAGACCCACACACTGCATCTACAACTACACCCTGAACCCTACACCCATGCACTGCATCTACACCCTACAACTACACCCTGAACCCTCCACCCACACACTGCATCTACAACTACACCCTACACTCACACACTGCATCAACAACTACACCCTGAACCCTGCACCCACCCACGCACTACATCTACAACTACACCCTGAATCCTACACCCATGCACTGCATCTACACCCTACAACTACACCCTGAACCCAACACCCACACACTGCATCTACAACTACACCCTACACCCACACACTGCATCTACAACTACACCCTAAAACCTAGACCCACACACTGCATCTACAACTACACCCTGAACCCTACACCCATGCACTGCATCTACACCCTACAACTACACCCTGAACCCTACACCCACACACTGCATCTACAACTACACCCTACACCCACACACTGCATCTACAACTACACCCTGAACCCTGCACCCACCCACGCACTACATCTACACCCTACAACTACACCCTGAACCCTACACCCACACACTGCATCTATCTCATCCCGAAGCACAAGTTGGAGCTAGTCTCTGGAGCATTGTCTCCCTCCAGTTTCATCTCCGGCTTGGTTTTATAGAGTGACGTCTGCTAGCGGGATCTTGGGGTGATATCCCGGTTAGACGGTTACTGATGATGCTAATCTGTGATGTTGTAGGTGGAGAAGACGCGACACTACCTGCTTCTCAGGGAGAAGCTGGAGTCCACCCTGCTGCTGGCTCAGGAGGGGCTGCCGTCCTGTGTGTCGGAGGTGCGGAGTGACTCTCCCCAGGGGCCTGATGGCCAGGCCCAGGCCCTAAGCCCCAATGACGATGCCCCCAGCGAGAGGCAGAGGGAACTAGCCACTAAGGTCAGTGCCAGGCATGTTTAAATACAGAGACGGCACCAAGACAGCCACGCCCCCGGATGCTGCGTCATCCAGTCAGCTGTCGCTCAGTCGGATCTACAAGTAAAGGGGGCGTGGCTGTGACACAGGCGTCTCCGTTCTCTACCGTCTCCGTCTCTCTGTTCTGAGGGTAATGCCACTCGACTGTCCCTTTAGTGATCCGTCGGCCCAGTTAAGCCTAATGTTTAGAGAGCTCCTGACGCTTAAAGCCCTGCCTGTTTCCCCCCCAGTGTCTGCGGCTCCTCACCCACTCCTTCAACAGGGAGTACAGCCATGTGTGTGTCAGTGCCAGCGAAAGCAAGGTGGGTCCCTGTGCTGCTTCACTCGGCACCGTATATTTCACCTCCACTCTGTACGCCACGTTAAGTCCTTGTCAGCTGAGGAAGCTGTTTTCCAGACGGTGTTTTGACACGCGTGTGCGTGCGTGCGTGTGCTTTCAGCTGTCCGAGATGTCAGTGACTCTGCTGAGGGAGTCGCCCTCTGCCGTGGCCTTCAACACGCTCACCCCGTCTTCGACGTGTCCCTCACTGGTGGAGGGCTGCTACCCCAAGACCGAAGGCCTCCGGTCAGTTGGCATCGACTCGGAGCCTTGCATGAGGTTCCTCTGTGGGGCACCGACGTTAGCTTACCATTGTGCTAGCGTAGCTATTGCCCAGGGTGTATTTAAACAACGCTATTTACCTCAACTGAATTGGAGCAACAGGTTCCTCTGTGGGGCACCAACGTTAGCTTACCATTGTGCTAGCGTAGCTATTGCCCAGGGTGTATTTAAACAACGCTATTTACCTCAACTGAATTGGAGCAACAGAAAACGTTCTAAAAGTTAGCTTTTCAAAATGTTTAGCTCAGCACAGTTTTTATACCTGGCTTTCTTTTCCGCTTCGAACTGGATGTGTGGTTTCTTGACCGCCTGCTCTGTTTGGTTAGGCACAGGGCTAGCGTCACTGAAATAGGACAAACAAGACTCCCGACTTCTGACCAAATATCTCCCCATTGGCAACATGTTTTTTGAGGCCTAGTTCTGTATGTGCACCCGATTCATCATCTTCTCTTCCTCCTCCGGCCGTACCCAGAACCCCCACACCCCGATCTCGCTGCGCCAGCCCCAGTCCTGACTGCTCACAACGGGACGGAGAGGTCAAAAAGTCCCCTGGCCCCAGTGGTGTCGCTGCCCCAGAAGTCAAGCCCAGGGCCCGCCGCTTTGTACCTGATATCCAGGAGATCCGGGTCAGGTAAATGTCTCCGGAAGTTGGTGGGTGGATTGATTTATGGTCGTAGAGATTGGTTGTTAAGTTGTTGGTTGAGTTGTATTCACAGATTTAGTGATTGATTTATGGCTCCAGAACAGGAATCTCTAACCAGCAAGCTACCAGTGGCTCTAGATCTGTAGTGCTGCTGATTTCAAAACAAAGGGAGAGAGGAAAAGGCATGTTACCTCTTTGAAATGTTACCTATCGTGTCCAGAAAAGGTGGCACCCCTGTATCGTTAGTTTAGACAAAGTAGTCTAGTTGGCCTCAACAAAGTGCGGGCTGGTTGACAGAGCATGTAGCTTGTCCCGCGGTTGTAGGTTTGATTGCCAAAAGGGACGAGTAGAACAGGGCGCAGGTACCACATACCCTGGCTGGTTAAGAGCGTCTGTCATTTGACTAAAACGAGCAACGTGTAAACGTTCTCCCCGCCAGCCCCATCGTGTCGAAGAAGGGCTACCTGCACTTCCTGGAGCCGCACACCAACGGCTGGGTGAAGCGCTTCGTGGTGGTGCGCCGGCCGTATGTCTACATCTACAACACGGAGAGGGACAGCGTGGAGCGGGCCATCCTCAACCTCTCCTCCGCCCACGTGGAGTACAGCGAGGACCAGCAGGCCATGCTCAAGGTTGGAAGTGGTTTCAAACCTCCTCTGTAATAGCAGGGCGACTTTGCGAGTCCTTGCGCGAATAATACGGCCCTCTGTTAGCCTCCTACAATAACATTTGATCAATCGTCGAGTGGCCTTAAGTTACCTGAAATCAATGGCCGTATTCATTTGCGCATTATTGATTTCGCCTTGCACTGAATTATAGCATGATGAATGTTGAGTAAACAAATAGGTATCAGCTGCATCTCCACATGTTCCCAGTTAGAGATCAACAGCCAAATATAGGATGAAGATTTAGTTAAATGACATTTAATTTGAATGATTATATGAAATATCCGGGGGTAGGTCACCAACTGAAGGTTATAACATTCCATGGTCTACAGTTTCTTCGCCTGCATACAGGCGTAACTCAAATTACGGGGGGGGGGGTTTAGACCCTCCCCTTAAGACTTGGACCCCTGGAAAAGAGGTAAAAACAACAGGTCGGGGGAGTCGAAACATGCCCTGGAGAAAAAGTTGACCCTGCATAATTGGTTTGGAAGATGTTCATGCCCATCCTGGCAATAAATAAACATAGTAAACTAATAATCGTGAACACAACTCAAATTAGCAAACATTCCCCAAACAGGCTTGTCTAAACAAAGCCAACTTGCATTTAAAACGTATCAAATAATCCTTGTCTCCAATACAATACAATAAAGCACAATAAAAACTATGCCAAAATGATTATTCAACGCTTGGTCACTAGGCAATTGCTATCGGTTGGATGACATCGAGAGCCCATTGCAGAGTTTGGAATGACCTCTGGAGCGCATCATGTTCTTCCTCCAAAAATCGAAACATTCCTCTCACTTGTATGGAGGCTTGTCCCCCGAAGGACGGTCGTAACGATAAACTCTCTGTCCCCCGACAGACCCCCAACACGTTCGCAGTGTGCACAGAGCACCGTGGCATCCTGCTGCAGGCCAGCAACGACAAGGAGATGCACGACTGGCTGTACGCCTTCAACCCTCTCCTAGCTGGATCCATCAGGTAATATGGAGCGCTCACAGCCACCCAAGAAACCCCGTTATGAGCCTCCTTTCCGCTAATTGCTATTTGGGTGCCTGCGTTGCTCAGTGTGGAGCGGTGCGCTTTCATTGGTTAATGCACTGTTTGTGTATCCTAAACTTAAACATAACATAACATATAAATTAAGTGCGAACATTGCACCCCTGGATGATTCACTACTCACAAGTGTACCATATGCTATCCTGTATCTAGGTCACAAATTAAGACAGATTTTAATTGTTGTCTTAAATCGACTGGTATTTTCTCCCATTGGTCCCTCTCAGATCAAAACTCTCCAGAAGAAGAGCCGGACAGATGAGAATGTGAAACGCTCGAACGGCAACAAGACGTCTTACGGAGAAGAGCAAAAACTACAACAACACGTCTTACGGAGAAGAGCGAAAACAACAACAACAACAACAACAACTCGTCTTACTGAGAAGAGCGCGAAAACCGTCGAGAGCAACCAGAGACTACTGTGTACATAGATCCTCCACTCCTGACGTCTCCCGTGCTGAACCCCTCCCCCCGCACCAGTAACCAACCTGCTCCAATCTCCTTCTGCACACGCTCTGTTTATCACGAGCTGACGTAGACCTCCACCGCTGTCCGTCCGTCCGTCTGTCAGCCCTGTGCCACTGTCTGTCTGTGAGGGCCTTATCTTCTGTTCGACGCCTTCTGTTCGACGCCAGCGCAGACATTGTGGTGAGGTGAGGAGGTTTGGGGTGAGTCCCAAGTGGGATCATGTTTCCTTCGTAGTGCACTCAGACGGAGAAGGGTTCACAGGTCCCTGTTTAAGAGCGGGGCACTACAAAGGAAATAGGCTGCCATTTAGGACTACGCCCAAGCTGCGTTGCCTTAGCGATATGTTTTTGTGCTCGGAGAATGAAGGACGAAAATCGGAGGGGTACTTCCCATTTCCTCAATCTGCTGTATTGTGGTCGTCAGCAACACGTTTGGCTTTATGAAATAACACATTTATTACTGTAGGGGAAAAAAAGAAAGAAAGAAAAAAGTAAATCAGGAGGGTTGAAAGAAAATGGCTCCTTCTGAAGCTGCCCCCTAACAACGGGCTTCTCTTCACATCACTACATGATTGCATCTCAGCTTACCCAACAGACAAAAAACTGGGCTGGATGTTCAACTGACTCTAGATATGTTTTACTGCTGCTCTTTCTATTGTTACTCTACACAATGTTTAAACAAGTTAGTTTTCAAGTAAACACTTCAGCAAACTAGGATGTACTCAAAAAACTAAAAAAAACTAAGCTGAAGAACTGCAATTGACAGTTGTCGCTCGTCTCGTGCCTCTTTTGTCCCATTTCTCGTTCCGTAGCAGCTCTGCTCAGTTTGGACAGGACAGAGCAGCTCCTGATAAATCTTGACGTAGTGTAATTGTCCTGTCAACAAACACCAGTGTCCCAAATATCACACTAGTACTAAATATGCAGCGCATTGCTTTTGACCAGGGACAATGGGGTGTTTGGTCAAGAGCAGTGCACAATGTAGGGAATAGGGTGTTGTTTGGAACGTATCCGGAGCCTGGCAAAAAGATAGAATGGTTTGGCATTGATCAATTGCCTGAAATGCCCGCGCTGGTGTTCAGACACAACCAGATGGCACTGTGGCTACTTCATATGGCTATATCTTACCGTCGGCATAAAATAACATTATTATGAAAACCCTTCCAAATTTAACCAAGACTCGATTCTAACCGATTCATTTTTTTCTTGGTATTAAGATGTGATATATTTAGATATTTAACAACATTATTATTTATTTCCGCATGTATTTATTTACAAAGACATTTATATTTCTAAAGTAGTACAGTGCAATTTCTGCACACAGCACTTTTTTTTATTATGAGTTCCTCTAACCTTTTGATAACATGACCTATGACCTATCGGCATCTAACTGTGGTCAGTAATGAATAGTACTATCCCCCCCTAGAAACAACTTAACAAATTCAGCTTCTATGTGTTGCGGTGTAGTTGCTATACATTATTTAGAATCATACCATTGCATAGATGGGTTTCAAAGTGTTTTGCCTGGCCCACAATTCCACTCTAGTGAATACAATATTAAGTCCGCTACAGAGATTGTGCGTATACTGGACTTCAATAACAACTTGAAGCCAAGACTAGATGATCCATCGATTGATCCATGGTCCTTTACATTGTGAATAGTTATGAAATAATTAGTTATGAAATAATAAGGCTTCCTGTTTGTAGCACGCTGGAGATGACCAGACACAAGTTTCTGAAAGACCGATTTGTAAATTCAATAGGATGTTAGTGCCTCTCTCCTCAATCAAACCTTCATTATAGCTGCCAGTTGCTTCTGGATCTTTTCATCTCTGCTGCTGGTTTTTGGTTCTCAATCCCCACTTCCTTAGCGCCACGGTCACGTTTCGGTGTGGCTATTATCATGTGACATTCTGTCCAGCTATTCTTCATCTCATTATGCACACAGCAGGCTAATAGATATTGTATATGTTTGGTGATTGATATACTGTGGGTGTAGGCACTTGAAATGTATAACGCACTTATAGACTGACTACGAGTTGTCATATAATGTACGGCATTTTCTAGACATTATCGACTAATGTATAGGATGAACAATTTCTACCAAAATGTACCGATACTTCGTTAGAGACATATCGCCAAACAATCCAGCAAATGACGTATGGGAGCTTGGGCTGTCCTTTGTCAAAGACATTCACCGTTAAATATGTCATCTCTTGTGAAATTCCTGCTTGTAGTCTTTGTCCGTTGATGTCATTTCTTTCTGGTCCATTTGTATTCCATTCAACAGCACTGGTTGTATTCTTGCGGATGTATGCATCACAGCCGAATGTGATAAGTATGTACAGACCGTGTGGTTTTGTGTTGACCATACATAGTTCAGATCAACAATAAGTCAATCGTGGTAAAGGAAAGCAGAATAATGACAAGTTGGTGATCAGATGAAGGATATGATGCCATAAACATGATTTTGGGTTCATTGAGATTAACATGCTATTACATATTATGTATTGCACTTACAGTTGAACGAGGACATGGTTGTTTTTGATACACTTAGCCCACATTAGCGGCATACAGTATTCTTCTTTCACATTTCTGTCAGTCCCAGGGAGCAAGTGTTTCAATGGGTTCAATCGATGGCTGTCCACCCATTGGTGTAAACAGAGTTTTGATTGATTCACTTTGTCTGAGGTTTGACAGTTTTATTTAGAGAGCCAACTGAAGGAATAAGTCAGCCACATTCTGTTCAGGTTTAGGAACATGCCTTAGGCCAACCAACCTACAGAGCATGCTCAGTGAGAGAAGGAAGTGATATTGTGCTTATTATTTGTAGAAAGAAGAACTACTGCCTGTGTAAAATGTAAGTACAAAATAACCTATTAGAACGGTAAGGTTGTGAGCTGAGTCTGACAAACTATTTTTGAAAGGCTGTTATTCAAGACGAAGGAAGTCAAAGAGTGAGTTTCCAGAGCTCTTCAAAGATCACGTGTTGATGGAGATGTGTGGATAACTGCATCATGTCTCTTCTTTTGCCATCTGGAACGTTCTCTGTGCTGCAAACGACATTTGACTGGACTGTAAAGGTTAAATGTAATCAGAGTTGTAATGTCATTTTACCCATGTCGTTGTATGGCCCACTGCTCAACGACACACATTGTGCTACGTGTGTATTCTGAAACCATTATCCTCCCTCATAGCGTCAATGGAATTCTGTCAATGAAATACAACTATGACCATTGATCAAACATCTGGCTGAGGTGGCCGCTCATTGTCTCGCACGTGTCCTGTATTCCAGGTAGTATCCCATCGCGCAGACGATTGGATGATTATTGGCACGTTCATGTTGAGGAACGGGATTCTGGCTTTGTTGTGTCGTTAAGAGGTTATAAAAATTCTCTGTGTTCATGTGTTCTACACCAACGGTGTCTGTTTGAGTTCCTTAACGTTCGCCTAGATCGACTGAATTAATCGGAGAAACCAAATATACTTGGATGACGACAGTGCATCAAATCATACACAGGCCTTCAGAATGTACATTATTATTATTAATATATCAGACTTTAAATGCATTTGATTGCAGTGTGTGATGGCTGTATTTTGCTGGTCTAAGTTGCATCTTTCAGTTAACAATATTGGGACACTAAAATTATACAGGATAGTACATAATAAATAGACCCTTATAATAGCGAGTCCAGAAGAAATTAATATATTTGGCTTAACAAAATAATCCTGCATTCAGGGGTGGGCCCTATTTACCATTGTGCACTACTTTCAACAAGAGCTCTTGATCAAATCTAGTACACTATATGGAAAAGGGACCATTTGTGACATACACTGTCTGTGACCTATTTGGCTGTCTGGACACGAACATCAACATCCAACTAATTACCAGTTAACAGCCTTCACAAAGCAGCTTTTTTTTCTGTTTACCTATCATCTTCATCGTAACTATTTAGATTTTGTTTGCTTCCATATTTAATCAGAACTGATGGATGTTTTAGCTCTGGCAAACTGCACCCATTAAATCATTGTTTAATTTGTTTTCTTTCATGTTGTTTTGCATTGTAAATAAATAAACTTGATTGCTGTGAACAGTGTATCATAAAAAGTAGTTAAAATCAATGTCTCTATTTGAGTGTTGGAGTAAGCATCAAGTGTGTGTACACGGAACACATTGTCTGATATTAAATAAACGTGGAACTTATGCAACACTACCTACTGACTGTCCATTTTGTTTCAATCATGAGATAATGGCCAATTCATTACTCATTCATTTTACCAATATTATGTTGATTATGTGCGATTTAGTAGTATATCTGTCTTTGTTTTTGGTACTCAGACACTGCGTGAATACACCACACAACCGGTTACAGGAAGGAAAGAGTTAACAAAAAGCGTCGTCCCTGCATTTCCCGGTTGGGAGCATCTGAACGAGTCTTGGGGAATCATTGACAAAGATATAACCTTCAGTCTCAGCCTCCGTAGCTATCTAGCCAAGGTACTTCAAAGAAGCAATAAATACACTTACTTACAGTGATGTCCAGAATAGATGTGTACTGTCCGTAATTTACTACCGGTAACATTAGCTAGCTAACGTAAACTAGCTTAGCAAGTGTACACGGTAGGAGCGTACTTGTGTAGCTGGTTCAGGCAGTACATTGCCACGTGTAGCACTGATGATTAATTACATTTCACATAATATTTTTTGATTATCAAGACAGATTATGGGCTGAATTTACGTATTAAAATAGTGGATAAGGCATTGCACGTGTCTAATATCTCTGACGTGTCTTAAATTCAAATACTTCGCAACACACCCACACTGCAGGCTTACACTGTTAGCTATGTCTGGGTAACATTATAAGCTACCGTCCCGATACTGAAGTGCTTGACTTTTTGGGTATGTTTACAAAAACTCTTTCCCTCACTCACCGCTATCGGTAACCCAGCCTGTTTGACAGGACAACGCTCATATGGCTACGCGAGCCTCACCGAGAACCGTGTAATCTCGTTCCCAGCCTGGGGAATTACTTATACGCGAGACTAGGCTCCGCGCACCCTGAGCTGAGGCATGTGTTTATGAGGGAGCTTTTGGCCACTTAGTTAATTAAACTAATGTTGCAGGCAGGTGCCTTGGTATAAACCTTTCTATGCTTGCCCCTGTAGGTGATGAGTCAACCAACTAAGGGTAGTTCCTGCACAAGAGACGATGGTGAGTCTAGGGACCACAGTCAACGGTCATCTGACCACCGTGCACGACATTCAGAGTCGTTTGATCACCAGCATGCGCACACACATCCTTCCGGAGCATTTGATGACCACGGACATGCACATCTGGATCGTCCTTTCGATGGCCACGTGCACACGTATATTCCAGACATGGATGAAGACAAGTGAGTGAGTGAGTGAGTGAGTGAGTGAGTGCGTGCGTGCGTGTGCGTGCGTGCTGCGTGTAGTCACTGTGTTTCGGATCAAGTGCCTGCAGTACACGGGGCCAATCAGAAACCCACGAAAACCCAGTGGTCTTGTCATACTTCACTCCCGTCCATGTTATCTTGTTTCATTGTATTTATCTTAGTCAACTTTGCGTTTCGATTTGTCCATCCCATGCTATTCCATTTAGCTTTAGCTTAGCCCATTTGATTGGACAACCCTATTCTACTTAGCATTATCTTTGCCCATTTGATTTGACAAACCTATTCTACTTAGCATTATCTTAGCCCGTTTGATTGGACAACCCTATTCTACTTAGCTTTAGCTTAGCCCATTTGAATGGACAACCCTATTCTACTTAGCTTTAACATAGACCATTTGATTGGACAACCCTATTCTACTTAGCATTATCTTAGCCCATTTGATTGGACAAACCTATTCTACTTAGCATTATCTTAGCCCGTTTGATTGGACAATCCTATTCTACTTAGCTTTAGCTTAGCCCATTTGATTGGACAACCCTATTCTACTTAGCTTTAACATAGACCATTTGATTGGACAACCTTATTCTACTTCGCTTTAACTTAGCACATCTGATAGGACAACCCTATTCAATTTAGCATCAATTAAGACAGAACACCTCAACAGAACACCTCCAACCCATAGTTGTTTGTTTTCTGTCTCAATTCATCGCCACTTCCTGTCGCCTCCCAGCACCCCCAGTGATTCATACTGTTTCTCTAAATCTTGTGTTTGCATCCCAGGATCTACATGGACTACAACGCCACCACCCCACTAGAGCCGGAGGTGATCCAGGCCATCACTAAAGCCCTGCATGAGGCCTGGGGAAACCCCAGCAGCAGTTACACTGCAGGTCCAGGATCAGCACCGTCCACATAAATGCCAGAATATTCACTGGTTGACTCCAAGCGTAGATGAGGTGTAGAGGAGAGAGAGTCAGAGAGGAAACAGGTCGTAGTCAGTATTTCAGCCAGTTTTTTAAGTTGTCGTCCATTTTGTTTTTCCTCTTCGCAGGTGTGAAAGCAAAGATCATCATCGACCAGGCCAGAGAGAATGTGGCAAGGGTAGTTGGTGGGAAACCAGAGGACATCATATTTACCTCTGGGGGTACTGAGGCAAGGGTTGACAGAATGTGTACATTCATAATGATTTGGATGCAGACTGGGAGTGGAAAGATTGCCAGTGCGTTTCAGCCTGTGAAATGTCAAGCCCTGTGTTTAATTGTCAGTGACAATCCTAAGCCTTTTTCCTCGCTCTCTCCCTTCAGGCCAACAACCTGGTGTTCCACAGCGCCCTGGAGGCCTACAGAGAAAGCTGCAAGACGGCAGAGCAGGGAGGCGAGAGCCATCATCACCGTGACAACAGCCGGACATCCTCAGCCTGGCCTCGTCCTCACGTCATCATCTCCAACGTGGAGCATGACTCTGTGCGGCTGACCGCAGAACGCCTGCTGAAGGACGGCAAAGCAGGTCAAATGTTTACACGCCGCCTGTTTCTGGTTTCGTACTGGACTCAATGTAGTTACAGATAATCCCAAAGGATGGTGTTTATATTGTTACGATGGCGATAATAGTGATGGGGTAAGAGGATGAAGACGTTCTAATTGGGATGATGATGACAAAGAGGAGCATGGTGACATGATGATGTTGATGAAGCAAATCTTGGTGTGATGTTTATAATGGTACAGCTGATGATGAAGAATTTAAATATGATCTAAATGCAACATGAGTCTGTTGTAAAGCAAACCCTTATCGTCAGCGGTAACCATCGTGGTGTAGCTTCGTATCCAGAAGTCTCCGTTCTGCTTTTCTTTGCTACCTCAGTCTGCTTGTTACACGCCTATTGACGTGGTCCCTACCGTGTTCTGGTCCCAGATGTGACGTTAGTGGCGGTTTCCAAGGTGACGGGGAGGGTGGAGGTGGAAGATGTGTTGACTGCTGTGCGACCCAACACCTGTCTGATCTCTGTCATGATGGCTAACAATGAGACCGGTGTTCTGATGGTGAGGGAGAAACACGCACACGTACATTGGATTCAGTTGGGCTTTCTGCAGTTCATCCAAACCTATTAGGCAGTTATGTAGAAAATGTTTTGTGATTCTCCTAGTTTTGAACATGGCGGTTTCAAATCTAAACTCCTACAACTCTGCACATTTTCCCCTGACTTTTGCCTGTTCAATATGATAACATGGATCCTCTGGAGGTCAAAGCAGCTGAGTGGCTCTTTGTCTGCGTGCCTGGTCAGTATTCTCGCATGTTTACGACCAGAAGTGCAGACAGACGGCTGCCAATAAAGCCTCTTAGACGGCCATTAAATACTATTCTGCCTGGAACTGTCTCTGTACACTATGATGCGGTGTCATAAAACATGCAGTACAGGAATAAATGGGATCTGAAAGTGTGTTCTAAAAGAGTGTCTTTTTTATGTAAATTCTTTTCCGCCTCACAGCCAATCCGAGAGCTTTGTCAGAGGATAAGATCCGTCAATGGACAGTGTCATCGTAGAATCCTCCTGCACACCGATGCAGCCCAGGCCATAGGGAAGGTCGGGGTCGACACACGTGACCTGGGAGTTGATTACCTCACCATCGTAGGACACAAGGTCAGGGGGCGCTCTCAGTGGTTGTTGTCTTCATTCCTGTAAAGGGCAGTTTTTGTTGCATTCTGTGAACTGGATGTCTTGCATTGCATTATGGGATGTTGAAATGTGACTTCCGAGACAATCACAGCCATTCTGTTACTGTCCGGGCCAGTTCTATGCACCGCGGATCGGAGCGCTGTACGTGAACGGCCCTGGGACCACCACACCACTCCACCCCATGTTGTTTGGAGGGGGACAGGAGAGGAACTTCAGACCTGGGTATGGTTGTATTCACGTCCCAAATGGCACCCTATTCCCTATATAGGGCTTTTGGAACATTTGGAAAACAGGCTCTGGAAAACAGTAGTGGATGCGGTGTAATTTGAGACACATGCGTCAATGACCGTTAAACCGCTGCTGCTCATGTATAAAACCCACCCTGGTTAGGAAGTGAAGTGTCTTGTCTGTTTTGTATCGTTTCAGTACGGAGAACACGCCGATGATTGCTGGCCTCGGAAAGGTAACGTAGGCAGTTAATATTGCAGTGTTTTTTGGTCCATTTCAGAAGCCGCGAAATCCAATGTGTGGTTTAACCCTCCTTCGTATTCATATTTTCTGACTTAAACCCCTGGCTGTCGACTGGTGTTGTTAGTCATGGAAGTAGTGAGAAGGTTAACTGAGCATGGACATCTTCACCTGAAGGTTGACCTCTAGTCATGGAGGTAGTGAGAAGGTTAACTGAGCATGGACATCTTCACCTGAAGGTTGACCTCTAGTCATGGAGTTAGTGAGAAGGTTAACTGAGCATGGACATCTTCACCTGAAGGTTGACCTCTAGTCATGGAGTTAGTGAGAAGGTTAACTGAGCATGGACATCTTCACCTGAAGGTTGACCTCTAGTCATGGAGGTAATGAGAAGGTTAACTGAGCATGGACATCTTCACCTGAAGGTTGACCTCTAGTCATGGAGGTAGTGAGAAGGTTAACTGAGCATGGACATCTTCACCTGAACATTGACCTCTAGTCATGGAGGTAGTGAGAAGGTTAACTGAGCATGGACATCTTCACCTGAACATTGACCTCAAACTTCATCTTCCTTGCCGTGCTTGAAGGCAATAGCATCAGCATTTAATCAATAACCAAATTCATTAGATCATTGGGGATTTTATGAATTCACTCTTTGTTTTGCCAAACGGACAACAATTACTGGAGTATCTTTCCTTGGTAAAAAGCAGCGTTAAGTTGAAATCTCTATGCGAACGCTGTTCATGGTGCCTATAT
Source organism: Esox niger (assembly GCA_016801105.1). Taxonomy (NCBI): domain Eukaryota; kingdom Metazoa; phylum Chordata; class Actinopteri; order Esociformes; family Esocidae; genus Esox; species Esox niger. The sequence continues at coordinate 1,891 of JACXGJ010009553.1, read as the reverse complement.
GCTGGTGAACTCTAACCCCGCTCTGTGTCTCCTAGGCAGCAGAGCTGGTGACCTCTAACCTGTCTGAGTATGAGAGTCACATGATGGATACGAGGAAGTACCTGGAAGAGAGACTACAGGTATAGTATAGTAGGTATTGTGTCCACCAGAGTCTTGGTTTTAGCCCTGATGGCCTGGCTATACAGTATATTCAATCGTGACCACTTACCTATGGATATAGCAGTGATTAGATTCACATTGAAGGGATAGATTGATTTGACATTTATCTTGGCTTCAGTGCTTTCACGTTTTTTGTGTCAAGGGGGCTTTTCATATGAAACCTTCTGTTTTGTGTTGACAGGCTGTTTTTGGGAAAGAGAGGCTCCATTTCAACAGCCACTTCCCTGATTCAGAATGTCTACCTAACACCTGTAATTTCTCCATCCTGGGTCCTAGACTACAGGGTGAGTTTGGCTGCAGTATTATTAATTGTCTACTGTTTTCTAATTCAGTTAGCATGTGTAGGTATTTTTCCGTTCATCACATAAGTAGAAATTTTAATGAATGTTGAAGTGGACTGGTCTATTTGTTAAATTATTGTTACTTACGGTTTACACATTTGGTTTATTACTCTTTAGAGATGTCCTCTAGGGATTAATCTTTCTGTTTAAAACAGTAAATGCACTTAATATCACACAATAATGTGTAAAGCATGTGTTTTGAGGGAAATTACATTTTTCATTAAACAAGAACACGATGAAGGAAATTGTCATGAATTCTGTCCAGAAACACAAGTTAGTGTGTTTTGGCACCCCAAAATGGAGGGACTGTGAAGGAAATAAGTATTTTAGAGTACCCTTAGCTGGGATTCTGCACTCGCTCACAATGATTTTTTAAATTTAAAATCAAAGAGTTGGAAAACAAAGGCAGAAAACTTTCTGGAATGCAAGAAGGCCCACGCTAAGTTGTCATGGAGGAGAGCCAATGGGTAGGAAGGCAGGGACTGGGGGAGGGTCTCTGGGTAGGAAGGCAGGGTCTGGGGGAGGGTCTATGGGGAGGAAGGCAGGGACTGGGGGAGGGTCTATGGGGAGGAAGGCAGGGACTGGGGGAGGGTCTATGGGTAGGAAGGCAGGGCCTGGGGGAGGGTCTATGGGGAGGAAGGCAGGGACTGGGGGAGGGTCTATGGGTAGGAAGGCAGGGCCTGGGGGAGGGTCTATGGGGAGGAAGGCAGGGACTGGGGGAGGGTCTATGGGTAGGAAGGCAGGGCCTGGGGGAAATCTGATTTAAGTTTAAACTCCTTGGCTAACATTGCCTTGAAACTCCTGTTGCAAACTTTAAAGGGCCCCATTAGCACTTGCGTGAGGTTTGTAGGAGCTTATCAAATGTGATGGCAAACGAAAGGTAAGATCATATATGAGAGATTAAAGCTTGCCTCTTTTTTTACAATTTTATTTTCCAAAAGTTTCAACTGAACAAAAACTTTGGTATCTGTTAACAGATGGACATTTTTTCTTAGAAAACACAAAACAGTGTCTCTGACCATTTTACTGCTTTTACTCTGTGACTTAAGTGTCATGGTGTCTCCCTCTTCCCCCCTTCCTTTCTGTGTGATGTATGTCATCAGCCTGCCACCCCAGTACAGTATTCCTAACGCTACTGTGTGTGTCCGCTGGAGGTCATGACCTGCGCTGCTGTGGCTATTTATAAACTACAGTGTCAGTTATAAACTATTTAAACACTAAAGTGGTTGTTAATGATTCATGTCTCCTCTGTGCCCGGCAGTAGCCTGATAAACCACCCTGATATCTACTGTACTGTAGCCTGGTAAACCACCCTGATATCTACTGTACTGTAGCCTGGAAAATCACCCTGATATCTACAGTACTGTAGCCTTGTAAACCACCCTGATATC
>JACXGJ010009552.1:0-24019 GCA_016801105.1 Esox niger | reverse complement strand
AACCAAAATAAACCACAACTACGTGCACAAACATTCAACATAAGTAGGTTCCCCAATTGGAGGCAATAACGAACACCTGCCTCCAATTGGGGAAACCAAAGTACATAGAGGTGGCTAGAGCCACCTATTTAGGCCATGTCCTGGCTATGGCCCCAGCCAGCGCAAAGATGGCTAGGGGCATAGCCAGGACATGACAATTATCTGTTTTAATACATAGCTCCATTTTTGTTTTCTTTACAGGAACCCAATTATGTATCGAATATTTCAGCAGACTCAGCATCACAATATGTTCAAACTGTAATTCTGTATCATTTAGTTATTTTCATTTTATTTTTTAAACATGACAAGCATTTTATCCATGGCATCAGTTTCAATGTAAATTTTGTGGAAAAGCTAAATTACAGCTTTTAAAACAGAATCATTCATGCCATTATTTATCAGTATTTCATTAAGGACTACTCTGAGCAAATACCGTAGGGGCACAAACATAGGACATCATATTTTAAAATCCTTTCACTAATAAAGTTAAATATTTGTGTTACAAAAACAGGTTTTCCTCTGTCAAGCTTTTTTTAAGAAGGCTGAGAGTTTATATCCAAGGTAGGGGTGCTGGTTGACGCACCTCTTCCTTTCAAAATGCTTTCAGATGTGCGTGACCTCTGGTTATCTCAAAAACAATTCTACAAATGCAATCCCTCAAGTCATGGAACCTTTCAGTAGGATTATGGGTACACTGCAATATTCATGCTTGTTCATACCTCAATGAGAGAACTTGGTGATGCACCATGGAATAATGGGAGTCTGTGGAGCCAAAACTCTTAAGACTGTGATTTGCTATGCATGGACGATGATTGGTAGTATTGGTTTGGAGGTGAGAAAGCAAAGTATCTTCTGATGGCATAAAATGAACAGCTGTAGTGTTTCTGAATAATTAAACACACTAAAGACAAAGTAAAAATGTTCTGCAAATCTCTGCCGTGTCCATTCTATTGTCTTTTACAAGATTAAATATTAATATTAAAACAAATACATTCTTGGATGCAACAGGATTTCTGTGCCCTTTGTGTCCCAGAATAGTTATTCTAGAAACATCACTGCAGAACTAAAAAGCAACAAAAAACGTATAAGATACCTTTTTAAGCAATTTACAGTGCGTGCATGACAAACTTTTGTTTAAGTCAGCCAATTCAACAGGCCAATCGCAAGCTATTCCGTGACATGCATGTTTGGGAAATGCATGTTTGATCACTCCATTTTTAATAAGGATGACCACGCTTGGTTAACAGAAATACTTTTTTTTAAAGATTATCAAAACAACAAAATATTCTAACCTGGTAGAAGTCTATAATAAGAACATAATTTGTGTATACTGTACTGTAAATACATTTTTGCTGTCACATGTAATTTAATTTTTTTATATCAAACACTTGGAAATGATCTGCCACACAATTGTCAATATAAGTTGGCAGTGCATGTCACAGGAAAAACCAAACCATGAGACAGGTTTGTTTCAAGACAAACATCTTGGGAAGGGTACCAAAAACACATAATTCTTAGATCAAATAGTCTTTGAACCACCACCACTCTTCCTAGAGCTGGCCGCCCAGCCAGACTGAGCACTGAGATAGATGCGACTAGGTCATGGAGGTGATGAAGAACTCGATGGTCAGTCACAGTTCCTGCATGGAGATGGGAGAAGCTTCCAGAAGAAAAACAATCTCTGTAGCACTCAGCCGATCAGGCCTTTATGGTAGAGTGGGGTTGAAATTTGACAAAAGGTACTTAAAGGACTCTCAGAGTCAAGATTCTCTTTTCTGATAAAACCAAAATCGCTGAGGAAAACCAGCTCAGGAGTGCGCAGTTTCACCTTCCATCACGACAACAACCTTAAGCACACACTCAAGGCAAAGCACGAAGTGTTGTAGCAGCCCATCCAGATCTTGGTATTGAACCTGATCCAAAATGTGTAGAGACCTGAAAACATGATTGAGCTTGAGAGAATCTGCAGAGGGGTGCCAGGCTTGTAACTTTTAACCCAAGACATGAGGCTGTATTCACTACTAAAAGTGCTTCAACAAAGTACTGAGTATGCTTTCCTACCATTACAGTCATAACAATATGCCATTTGGTCTGTCATGTGTTGTATTTTTGTTGTATGAATTCACTCAATAACAAAACATAAAATGACACCAGCTTTCTGATTTGTGAAATGTTTTTTAACCCTGTCTACTTGTAGTTTTTAAATACATTCCCTATCCCACAGCTGCAACCCAGCTAATCTTATTCCATCATTCATCTGTTTAACAGGAGCGACAAGCTTGACCCTGACTGTTATAGGCCTATCTCAATTATGCCATGCCTTTCTAAAGATTTTGAATGCTTGGTCAATAAACAGCTCCCACGTCATCTGGAATCCCACAGTGTTTCTCAGTAGTTCAATCATGCTTTAGAGCTGGCAATGGGTGCATCGCAAGAAAATCCTTAAAGACATCATATCTGCTTTAGAGAAAAAGTTGTATTTTGACGCTGTCTTTATTAATTTGCCAAAAGAGTTTGACTCTGTCAACAATCACATCCTTCTAAAACACTCTTCAACCTAGCATTCTGAAATGTATAGCTTGGTTTGAAATCTTTTTCCAGGACTGTGTATAATTTGTCAGATTTTACATAATATTTAGGTTTGCCACTTAAATGCTCCTCCATTACTTAGATGTAATTCATCGCACTGCCATATTTTGTACACCCTGCTCCCTTCAACATTCATCACTGGGAACTGTATACTTCAGTTAATCTTTCCTCCCTCCACAGTCGACATCAGACTCTTTGGTACCAACTAAAATAAAATAAACTTTTAGGTAGTACACTTGTTAATATTTACTATTGCAAGAGTAACCTTCTCTCCAGAAGATAAATCACTCACATTACTCCCTAAGCCCTTTCTTTCTTTGGTCGATATTCATTTCAGTTTGCAGTTGCAATTACAAAAGGCTGTCTTGCATTTGAATGTTATTGGCCAGCTTGTCCTTGAGAATAAGAATTGGTTTTCAAGCAACCTACCTTGATTAATAATGGCTGAACAAAAAATTACAATCTTGTGTTCCCAGCCTACAAAACCCATGTGGAATACCTGCTTTCTAGGATGGGTTGTTGCACACCTGTCAGTTGACTGAGGTGCAGAAGTCAAACATTCATTAATGAAGTAAGAGGAGAAAGAGGATCTCTGCACACAGAATCAATGCCATTTTAAGTTTATATGGAATAATTGCTTTGTGTCAGTGTTTGGAACTGTAACTCTGTTACTTTCAGCCTATGTTGCTCTCAAGGTCGCTGTATAAAAAGTCAAGGCCCTTAAATTTGTTCTTGTCATAGGTTACCAAAGAAAATACTTCTACTCAGGCTCTTCTTCACTGAAAATATGTTCTACCATATTCTGAAGTATCTGCTTATTGTGGAGGTGGTACAGAGCTACTAATATATTTGTGTCTTGTGCGAGTGGTAAAGGGCTCCAAGTGGTTATTTTCTCGCATCCCTCTCTCTCACCCATCCAATTCATGCTGTCAATGTGACTTGACCATTTAAGCTTTTCATTATTGTCATCTACTTTCCACCTGTGCTCTTGGATTTCTTCAATGAGGTTGCTATGCCGATGAGTGCTTCCCCAGACAATGGTTGATGTCTACATTTGATTTAATCTCCTAAATCTGTGTCCCTCCTATCTCTTCAACCAGCCTCTTTCAACCTACTCTACTCCCTTTTCAAGTTCTCTGACTCTTACTGTTCACTTTACTGGCCGGCTTGGCTGTCACTCAAAATTCAAAGCTTCATCTAAACCCAGGAAACTTTTTGACACCTTCTCCTCACTCTTAGATCCTATACCTCATATATCCTCAATGATTAACCACGTTTCCCCACTCTGTCCAGATGTTATTCTGCAGCTAGTGATTAGAAAAGGATATGTGTCTTTCATGCGGCTGCTTACTTCTGGTGTTCCCCAAGACTCAGTTCTAGGCCCTTTGTTCTCATCTTTATACACTAAGTCACTTGGCTCATAAGCTTACATGGTCTGGTCCATCATTGCTATGTGTATGACACTCAACTTTGTCTATATCACTCAACACTCTGTGGGTGACCCTCAGGTCCACATGCCTGGCTGACATCTCTTCTTGGATGTCTGCCCACTAACTCAAGCTCAACCTCAAAAAGACAGTGGTTCTCTTCATCCAGTTGAACACCAGTCTTCTCCAAGACATGTCCATCATGGTTGACAACTCAACAGTTTCCACCCTGCAGTGTAAACCACTGTGGCATGACCTTAGACAACACCTTGCTGTTTTCTGCAGACATCAAAGCAGTAACTCACTCCTGCAGGTTTAAGCTCTACAACATTTCCACAGTAGAGTAGGACCTTACCTCATGCATGAAGTGGCACAGGTACTTATCCAGGCACTAGTCATCGCATGTCTTCTTCACAACTCGCTGTTGGTAGGGCTCCATGCATGTGCTACCAAACCCCTGTAATTTATCCAGAATGCTGCTGCCTCTATGGCGTTCAACATTTCGGTCATACCATATCAAACTGCTCTTCTGATCACTCCAGTTGAAGCTCACATACAAGACCATATAGTGCATGCCTAAGAGGAGAGTTTCCCTTCCTTAACTTATGTCAGTGCTCGAACCTGATATCCCCTCGGGATCTTTGTTCTGCTACTTCTAGTCTTTAGCTCTCCAACCGATATGGGAAGGCAGTTACCATCTGCCCAGAGAAAAACAATTCTCGGCCCCAGTGGTGGAACACCTTCCCCTTGAGTGTAGAATGGCTGATGTCTCTGACGATTTTCAGTAAACATCCGAAACCCTACCTCTTCAAAGAGTACCTAAAATAACTACAGCCACCCCTTCTGATGCATTTACATTTTAGTTATTTAGCAGAGGCTCTTATCCAGAGCGACTTGCAATAAGTGCATTCCTCTTAAGGTGTCTTGGAAAACCAACATCTCACAATCATAATCAGTACTCTTTCCGTAATCGAAGCAGTTAGTTGGCAACGCAAGTGCCAGAGAAGTTAAGTGCATTTTCTTCATTTTGTTTCCTTTGTAAACCATTGGTTACTTTGTTTATTTTTTGCATCTCTCCAGCACTACCGTATACTGATAATTAATAAATGATTTACAGTGAACTTACTAGTACTGAGTAGTGTACTTCAAAAAGTCATGCATTAACTGTAAGTCTGAAAGATAAATTACTAACATAAAAAAAATAACACTACACAGCAGTCCTGAAGGAATATTGCGTCCACCGTTTTCAGTTTTGTCAAATAAATTATTTTCATACACAGGACTCCAAGCTTCGCTGAAACCTTTGAAACATGTTAAAAAGCTTGAAATGTTTGTGTGCTGTGCACATTATGCAATAATCTTGGCAGAAGGTTATCAGCAGTGAGGTTTATGGATAAACCGATCTGGGTGGATACACAGATGCTATGTTGGAAAGGGGTAAAGAACACAGCACTACCCAAGATCTTATAAAGTGGGCCTTGGCAATATGGACACCATTAAGAAAGATTGAACAAAAATACTCTACTAATAGTTCAATCAAATTACGATCAAAATGCATTATTTTGAACTGTAATAATTTCGGTCAAAAAGCGGTAGAGGTCAAATTACAGACTGTGGTTCTACAGGAATGTAATTGTCGTGCTGGCATGTTCACTTTAAATTGCAAGCCTTCTTCTAAGGCAACTGCGTTATGGGCAAATAATAATCCCAACATGAGTTGCACCACCCTATTTTCTAATAGGTATGGGGTCCTTTTAGGCTAATGTATTCCTTCTCATTTCAACACTAAACCGACCATAGGTGTGCATGGCCGAATGGCTAAAAGGCAAGCCAACAAATGTAAATACCTGGAGTTTGCTAAACTTGGATTGGACGTGGTGCTTTTGTCAAATGACATGAAAATACTGTGATTAGGCCATATACCGTAGTAGTGGGATTGGTGTCAATATTTCAAAAGAAACCTGATTAGTTTAGGACTGCAACAGACATCCTAAGGTGCCATTCAAATTCCTTGCCGTACTCCCTGAATCATATTAAAGTTTGAACTTCACCTGACGGGGCTGTTGCTAGCGTCCAGATCCTGGGCTGTGACTGCTCCAATGATGTCGCCTACAGGTGAATCCTCAAATACGTCCATCTCGTAGGAGTGCTTAGAAAACAGTGGAGGCTCGTCTACATCTAATACATTCATTTTCACTGTGGCTGTGTCCTTGAAGGCTCCGAAGTTTTGGAATCGAGAGTCCAGGTGAGTGTTAGACGCATCCACCTTAAAAGTGTAGGTCTTCTTTGTTTCATAGTCCAGTGGCTGAAACATAGAATAGAAAGAAACAAGAAAAAATGAGCATCTGATTCACGTAAATCAGATGTACATTTGGATTTTTATCTTGATCACAGGCCTGAGTTAAGGCATGTTTCAGTCATAGGGAGCAGAGATTACAGAACTGATTTCTGAAGATTAAATTTGAGTGACATTGATTGTCTGCCGAGTATTCTAGAACTGGTGCTTCGACATAGTTGGATCCATTTCACAAACATTTCTGTAACGTTATATTCCTGTAGAACCACAAACATGTACAGATAATACTTGATCAAATTTTTATTTTATTTTTAACATACACAGCAGCAGCAAGTTTCACTTAGTGACCTTGAATGGTAGATAATATAGAATAATGAGTTACAGAAGCTATTAATCCAGTCTGATCCATGTGGATTAGATTTCCGACCATAGTATAAGTCTGTCGACCACTGTCACTGTTAAACTCATATTGTCTATGTTGAAGTGTGAGATCAGCCTATCTATGTATGTAGCGCAAAATAAGGTCAACTGTCTCACATCAAGACATTAACGTCAGCACCTGGAATTCTATGGTTTAATATATTGTATTGCTTAGAGACTGGGTCTTAATCTTTGCCCTTGCCCATAAAAATGTTCCTTTATTTAGGCAAATATCAGTTATTACATATATGTATTTATATGTCTTCAGTTTGGGAATCAATTGCTTTCAATTCAATTAATTGCAACATAGTTTCCTTTACCTAATGATTTGTTCTCTCACACTCATACACACACACACACACACACACACACACACACACGTGCACAGCTCTGCGGAAATACAAGCACAGATGGAGGGAGGTTTAGAGTAGAGGTGGGCAACAGGTCTACAGTAGGCCTCATTAGACAACAACACTAGAGACCTGGAGAGCTATGACACTCCATCATTCCCCCAATAAATTAGCAGGACAAAAATCCATAAACATACACAAGCATCCATGCAGACACACAGATGCAGACCTTATCCCTAACTAGGGCTTTCAGACAGAACATTTCTCCCCAATTCAGTACACCGCCAACATAACTGTAACGTGTGTTAAGAAAACAAGCGTTTACATATTAGGTCTGTGTGAAACTAGTTGTCTGATAGGAAACGGTATCCTTTATTAAACATTGACCTAAATGGTTTCTGTGGTAATTTGTTCAAGGTGAACTGAACAGTGAAATACATATAAGATAGTTCCCTTTGATTTAGAGATAACTTATTTTGTCTGCTGAGTTAGGCAAATTGTTTACATTTTTATCATGTCAGGTGATTGGAAATACAAACCGGAATTCCAAGTGTAGCAAATAATGTACAGCCCAGCAGCTATACATATCAGCAAACTACTACATTCGTTTGGACTTTAAGATTAATTTTCCCAAATCTTCCTGCTTCTATAGAGAGGTGTATAATAAAACTGTGAATCTGTAAATATTTATACCAACTTTGACTTCATGTACTGTACAAAAAGTCCTCAAAGCTTATATGCCATTAGCTCAAATGCACATCAATCATAGTATATAAATGTATGTCAACTTTACATACAGTTTGTGTACTCTGTCCAGATATGTTGTCTGCTACTGGCAGCACCATAATAATTAAACATGATAAATATGCTTACATTTATGAATACATGATTCTGAATGTGATCTTATATTGATTTGAAATAAATTCTATCTAAATATATCGTGTTTTTTGCAAAGTACGTATGACCCATGACTTTAATTGGTTACCAGACAACAGACAAAAGAAAAAAACCTTCACAATAAAATATTAATACATATCATAAGTAGTGTGTTTAGAAAATCCAAAGTATGGAAAATGTCAAAAAACTGGGTGAAAACAACAAATTAGCAGACCCATCCACAGAGGGGTACTATGTACAGTATGTACACGACCTCTTATCTGCTCGTACCTCATTGGTCTTGGTGTCTCCATCAGATTCCACTTTGTCATTTGCTGCTGCTAACTTTTTGTTGTCATTCACAGCCTTCTATTCTTAGGCTAGTGTCTCCTTTTTGGCCTTGAGTTCAGCTTTGCGAGGGCTGGTTTTGCTGATAACATGGCGGATCTCATCAGAGTCTCCTCCTCTGCATACTCAGTGGCTCCATTTCTCTTGGACAAGTTGGATTCGTAAAAATTATACTAAAAATAGGTAATCAACTCCCGGAAACACAAATCACAAAAATCCTGTTAATTTGGTGAATGCCAATGTTCTATCTGGTGTTTAAATGTGTTATTTCCCATCATGTATAAGTGGTCGTCTGTGAAATCAAATCATGTTTAGATGCTGTGAGTTGGAATTGAAATAAAGAAGCTTCCGTGCTGCCGCTTGGTCATTGTACAAAGAATAACAGGGGTAATTTTGCTGAATTTTGGGAACCAAGGCCATATTCAAAATGATTCACTAACAATGGTGTATCTGAATTGCAGAAACAATAAATACTATGCAGAACAATGAAACACTAGAACAGAGATTTAAATTACAAAGTAAAAGTACTTGGCTGAGTTCACTAGTTTAGGAAAGTCTCTAATTAACACCTTAATTACCAGGTAAAGGGAGTTCATTAATAACCAGGGATGAATGAAATAAAATATGAATTTAGGTCAGTGGTTAGTTATTAACTCCTTTTAACTGGTCAGTTTTGTCTTAATTAGGAACTATGTAAAACTGGTGAACACAGCTGAGTACTTTTAAATTTTAATTAGGACAGGTATGTAGACTGTGGATTCAAACATGACATTTTTCTGGACTAATTTTTCAGTTTTCCATGGGAATTTGCACATTCTTGCTTATGGAATGTATAGTGGTTTGGGAGCCAATTGAGAGGTTTCTTATATGTGGAAGGAGCCACATGCTGGCCCACAGAAAGACTTGGAATACCCATCACTAGTACAAACCCATAGAAAGATTGTACCAGCCTTGGTTTGTCAGCCCTTTTTGAACAACCCAACTCTCAAATTATTGTAGAAGGTTAGCTGGGTTAACTCAAATTGGATATATCTAACTTCTGCTCTGGTCTGTGGAAAGGACAGTAACAGGTTTATGGATATAAATGGGTCTCATTCTGTAACTGCATGTTGTTGTGAGACAATCTCTCTCTCTGTGACTGTACCAAGCAGGGTCATCAAGCTATGACTTTTTTGTGTCTATAACCCTATCTGATCATGGCTTTGAATAATTATTTGTATGTCAGTACTATTTTGCAATTTTAGCTACTGTAAGCAATACAATATAAAAGTAAATCTACAGAAGTAGATTACATTGTCATTCTTGCATTAATTGTATTGCTTGTTTGTATCACAAAAGAAAGTATGCATGTACACATTATATCTTTTTGAATTTCTCTGTCTTAGACACACATACATAAACACACACACTCTATTGCCGCAAGGACAACAGCAGCTCTGAAAACTTAATTTTATTAAATAATGTGCTGGGGACAATCATGCTAAAGGCAAATGTATGAATACAAAGTACATTAGGTTAGGCACCCATTCTCCAATTTTTCAAATTCTTTAGAAAGAGAACACAATTTATTAATGAAATTCAATTACAGTGGCTTTTCGCAATTCTATGAAATAAAATCTGACACTGGTTTTATGCTGGCACCTTTCCAAAGATTTTTTTTATTAAGTACACAATTTTATTTTCTAAGGTCAGAAACTACGGCTTTTAAATAATGTCATATAGTACATGGTGCCAAGCTGCAAATTAAATATCGATAGTTAAAACCCATTCATTCTTTCCTTTACACGGATCAGTTGTCCTGGTCCCTTTGCAGAAAAACAGCCCCAAAGCATGATGTTTCCACCCCCCGTGCTTCACAGTATGTATGGTGTTCTTTGGATGCAACTCAGCAGTTCTATTTTGGTTTCATCTGACCTAATGACATTCTCCCACTCCTCTTCTGGATCATCCAAATGCTCTCTAGCAAACCTCAGACGGGCCTGGACATGTACTGGCTTAAGCATGGAGACACGTCTGGCACTGCAGGATTTGAGTCCCTGGCGGCGTAGTGTGTTACTGATTGTAGCCTTTCTTACTTTGGTCCCAGCTCTCTGCAGGTCATTCACTAGGTCCCCCCGTGTGGTTCTGCGATTTTTGCTCACCGTTCTTGTGATCATTGTGACCCTACGGGGTGAGATCTTGCATGGAGCCCCGGATCGAGGGAGATTATCAGTGGTCTTGTATGTCTTAAATTTTCTTATAATTGCTCCCACAGGTGATTTCATCACACCAAGCTGCTTACCTATTGCAGATTCAGTCTTCCCAGCCTGGTGCAGGTCTACAATTTTGACTTTTGACAGTTCTTTGGTCTTGGCCATAATGGAGTTTGGAGTGTGACTGTTTGAGGTTGTGGTCAGGTGTCTTTTATACTGATAACAAGTTCAAACAGGTGCCATTAATACAGGTAATGAGTGGAGGACAGAGGAGCCTCTTAAAGAATAAGTTACAGGTCTGTGAGAGCTAGAAATTTTGCTTGTTTGTAGGTGACCAAATACTTATTTTACCGAGGAATTTACCAGTAAATTCATTAAAAATCCTACAATGTGATTCTCTGGATTTTTTTCTCATTTTGTCTCTCATAGTTGAAGGGTACCTATGATGAAAATTACAGGCCTCTCTCATCTTTTTAAGTGGGAGAACTTGCACAATTGGTGGCTGACTAAATACTTTGTTTCCCCACTGTAAATATCAAATGAATCCCATAGATTACCACAGGTTGCCATAGTTAGGTATGGAGGAATCTCAAGAGTTTTGTTGCTCTTTTAATGTCTGGCTTCTGTGATAGCTCCCATACTGGATTGGCCAGGTACCTAGGAAACAGCAAACATTCTTACAACTTCATAGAACAATCCCTTAAGTCTCATTAGGACATTTACATTCGCAATCTCATTAGTCCATAGGAATGTTTGAAGGATGTGTTAGGTTTGTTTCCATTTTTCAAGAAACCATTTATTTCATGTCAAATGTATCTACAAGAAGATCACAGTTTGGTGTAAATCCATGAAATTGTATCAATATATTACAAGGGTCATTCGACAGACCACTTTGAGATGGTAAGATTGTCAACCAATGCTGGAAGTTTTTTAATTTAAAGACATCAATTCCCTCTGGAATAATTTGCAAAATGGCAATTAAAAACAAAATCCTTTATTATCTTGATCGTACACTCCAAATATAAGAGAAAAATAACCTTATCATTAAAAATAGCTATTAAAAATAGTTGGCTCAAGATCTCCTCAAGAACTGATGACACTGTTTCTTGGCCCCACTGTGGGGGAAGGGGGAACAATCTATAATAGTTGGAAATTTGCTGAATTTGTTTGAATATTAGGGTCAACATGTCAACAAAACTGCAATAAAATACACCCTCCATGCCAACAAAGTATTTGAATGCTATGCTAGAACAAAGTAAAAAGGTAATTTTCTTTGTGTACATTCAGCAAACATGTATGGTGCCTTTTTACCTCAGTCACTTGCACTGCCACGTTTGCGGTTTTGATTCCCACAGATGTCCAGTTGAATAAAGTATGCAAATGTACATACAATGTCTAATGCAAGTTGTTCTGGTTAAGAGTGTCAGTTTAATTATTTAAAAGTAAATGTAACATAAATATTCATGTTTTGATAACCCCAAAATACACTACTTAAGTGGTGCTTTAAATATCTTACTATGTGAATAAATGTGTACAATCAAGAATCCCCTTTATTATATAATTGCCTAGTTGCTTACGCACCACTGTTGTGAAATGGACACAAGCATGAGGTGAACATACTGAGTAACAATACAAAAATGTTCTTGCTCCCTCTAATTGTTTGCTGGGTATTTATCTGCTAATGGCTTCTGCCAAAAAGCTGTGAAAAGGGAACAGAATGGCTGAAGAGGGGTAATGAGAGAAGCTCTCCGTTAATGAGAGGACCTAGCTAATGTGTCATCGCTTGAGCTGGAATCAAATGACATTCTGCTAAACGGCGCACTATTCCCTAATAACAGTGCACTGCTTGTGACCAGGGCCCATAATATCTCTGCTCCACTGTCATGTTCTCACCTCCCTTTCAAGAACATGACCTTCTTACCTGTGGCAGTTGTCTCGGGTCTTGTGTGTAAATACTTTTTTAGCGTTTCTCATTCCATAAGTGTCTCATTATGACAGGAATTGTTACTGATTGTTATGCATCGCAAATAACATTATTCTTAATTTTAGGTACTGCTTTTGACCACAGTCCCTATAATATTAAAGTACAGAGTACTATGTGCGCTGCAACTGCAAAAAAAAGGTTTGTCGTCTCAACAGAGGTGAATGTGTAAAGAGGAAAGACATTTTCATGTCAGTGTTGCTGCTCTTCAACATCACAACAGAGCACATTTTAAATTCAAGACATGCTGGCCTAGCCCTTTGATATGTAAATGTAAACCTTCGTTGCACTGGCGGTGATACTGAACGAAGGAAACCCAAGGTTTTTCTATTGACTACTATCATCCAGCAGTGCTTTTTGATTTTTTTATTAATCAAGGCACTGTCATCGTAGTCTCATAGGTAAACGTAAAGATTTCAAAAAAGCTTTTAGAATAATGTTGTCACTGACTTAAAAAATATACTATTATTATACTGTAACACCGCACAAATGACAACATTTGTTTTGATAGCCCTTGAAAAAACATTAGTACATACAGTAGATCACACTCCTTTCTTCTGTTGTTTTTAACTTTAACTTCAGGGCTGCTTTCGGCTACTCCTTCTGATCTACGTCCCTGAGCATGTCAACGTGTTTTATGGAAGCATTTCTTAGTCTAGCTACTCCCTAGTGCTTTATTTTAGAAGCAGAAGGAGGATGATGCATGTTTTATAGGTCCTCCAATTGTTTTTATTGAGTTCAATGTTACAAAAACATATCTTTCAACATCCTCCCTCAGCCCAGTTCCCTTTCTCCCTTATTCCCTCTCGTTTTTCCTCCCCTCGCTTTTCCTTCCTCCATCTCACCATCTCACCCCCTCACCCCTCCATCTCACCCCCTCATCCCGGTGCCATCTTATGCAAACAGACGGAGGTAAATATAAACCAGTTTCCATGTAATACTGTTGCATGACTAGTTATGGCAGCAATACAAATGATACATTATCATGTTAGCTAAATGCAGGTGTAAGCCCTAGAAATACACACAGGTGTTACAGGACAGAAATCCTACAGTGGAATATTTCATAAATGGCTGAGCTATAAGTCTTATTACATATTAGAATCAATCATTAATGCCACTCAGTGTCAGATCAAAATCAGTCAGGCTGTTTATGAATAATTATTTGGTGAAAAGACAACATCCCAAATAAATGGAATGTGTTTGCATCAGACATACATAGCAGCATTATGTCATGTGACAAGTTTCCTGTGGACCATAATCTAATTTGTAGCAAACTTTGTAAGCCGACTTTAGTATGAATGCAATCCATCCTCACCTAGCTAGCTATCTGAAGCTAATGATGTTACTGACAAACTAGCTACTAGCAGGAATACACTAAATACTACATTGTCTGTAGTAATCTGGAGAGGTTTATCAGAAATAATTCTGTAGACCAACATATCTGCAATACTTACGCTACACAGGAGCCTGCAAGTGTTACATTGTTGTACTTGTTGCTTCAAGAAAAGTCATATTAATGTTAGCTAGCACCTACTATCTTAAAGAATAAACAGAAGGGAACTTTGTCCAATCCTGGCTTAGCACATGCGGTAGTAATTTTAAAACATTGTGGTAGCTTTTGTGACATAGTCAAACTTATTAAATACTGATTATTGATGCACAAAACTCCATAGCTATTTATGAAATGAGACGATTACAGATTTCCACATTATTTACAAATGTAAAAATTAAGATTTTGGTAATTTAGGCAATGGACCTAAAGGTAAAAAATAAAGTTCCACAATGTCATGTTTAAGCACTTAGATACTTTTTGGCAAAGTGTAGTGTTTATTTCTAGAATAAAGAAACTGGCAGTCATCGCATGCTGGAACATCACTCCGTGCGTGAGCAAGATAAAAAAAAAGGTTAAAAAAAAAGTTCATTTCAAACACAAAATATAGAATGTAATTAAATTATTTTAAATGTACTGAGTCTGGAATAAACATACCTTAACAGCCCATGATTTCAGCCCTGATAAAAGCAAATCAACGCCCAGGAGGGCAGGGAGCACAAGACCACAAAAACATTTTCATTCCATTGACGTGCATGTGCTGCAGACTTAATTAACAACAAAAACAACAACAAAGGATGTAAAATAGCAAGGACGGCAAAGGGCAAAGGGGATTTTTCTGAACCCCAGCAGAGCCATTATGTATAATAAATGGATCTGTGGTTGAGGGCCTTTCCAATAGCTCTGTTTGGAGCAATGGGGGGTGTTTTTTACAGGGTCATCTCAGCCATTGACTGACTGACAGACTGACACAGTTCTACCCATTATGGGGGTGTCGGACTAGCATTAGCCCTCCATCTCCCACCATGACATCACCACTCAATTGAGCATGGAGCTCAATGAGGGGACCATCTGCACCATTTACATCCCAGGGGAGTACCTTGATGTCCCACTGCATAGACAGAAAAGAGTATGCTCACTTGATTGTCCACTCATTAGTCACACTGTTCAGTGTTATTTCCTCTTTCTCTCTCTCTGTTCCCCTCACCACTCTCATGTGTCGGTCAGGCACTTCATAATATGCTGCTATGTAACGCGACCCACCGGGATCTGGTTAACATTAGTGGACTGTATCGGGAATACAGTGTCATTTTGCAAGGCGCAAACAGTAATGTCAGTCTGGTGTCAGTCTAAGAGATCTGCCAGCCAGCTAACAACCCAGGAGCAGTCAGCTGTCCACACCACAACGAGCTGAACCGATAGTGAAGAGGAGTGATTCCTTGTGAGAGAGTCCTCACATTAGCTGCCTGCCACTCTAATAGGACAGGATTTAGCCGCAAGATGAGCCTTGAGACACAGATAAAATATATTACACCCCACATCCTCCAGGCCACCAGAGAGAAATCACCACTCATTCCTGAGGGGCTCTTAGTCCTCGTTATTTCCCTTTCTCAATCTCTCTGTTCTATCTTTTCATGTATCCGCTTCCATGTTCCTTTCTCTATCTCAGTGTTCATTTTCTCTCTCTTTGAAGCTAGAAAATAAAAGCACCACACACGTACACTCTATTTCTCTTCTTAAGCTACAGATAATTACTAAACAAAGTATACATTTGTGTAAATTTAATATATGCGTTTATTGAAAGGGCATCCACACTGAAGTGGCTTTTGAATCTCCCAAGCCATTAATATCTTCCTTGGGGTCATGTACAAACTGCTTGGCAGGCCCAGTTACCCACAATTTACCTTTTACTTTTCCCCATAGTATGACAATTGTAACACAATTTATGTCAATTTAAATCTAACCACTTCTCATTTCCGCCCTCATCATATGAATGACATCTACAGTAAAAAAAGGACAGCAGTTACGTTTTTGTCAGGTGTAATTGGCTGTAATCAAATATAAAGTTACAAGTTACAAGTAATATAATCATATCATAAGCAAATAATCATATTTATCGGATATCACATGCCCGTCTTGACAACATTTTAGCTACCAATCTGCTATATGAGCCTCAATATTTCTAGCAAAATATCTAATTTGAAAACTGAGACAATTAAAGGAATTTTGAATGTTTTACGAAGACTAATGTTTCCATTTACCAGACATCACAAATAAATCCCTACCATAGTCAAACTGACATGAAACATATTTTGAAAATAAATCCCAACAAAATATGTTTTTTATCCATACCAAATTGCAGTAGATTAATTCATTGTCACCCGTAGGCTAGACCAAGTTCATAGTGGCTTTTTTGCCAGACCACAGAAGAGGAGCTTGCCAAGAAGAGCGAATGTCCCTTACTGACTGAGTGAGTGCCTTACGTTGTTAAATACTGCAGTGGTTAGAGAAGCGGCCACGCACAATATAGGTCCCGCAATCGAAGCTTCTCGCAGTCAAAACAAATTATGCTTTGGATTTTTTCCATTTGCATTGAAAGGAGCCAGTTGAGGTGGTTCGGGCATCTGGTAAGGATGCCCCCAGGACGTCTCTCGAGGGAGGTGTTCCAGGCACGTCCAGCTGGGAGGAGACTTCGGGGTAGGCCCAGGACTAGGTGGAGAGATTATATTTCGACATTGGCCTGGGAATGCCTCAGGATCCCGCAGTCAGAGCTGGCTCGGGAAATGTGGCTCGGGAAAGGAAGTTTGGGATCCCCTGCTGGAGCTGCTGCCCCCGCGACCCATTACCGGATAAGTGGATGAAGATGAGGAATGAAAATGAAGCATCCCGTGCATGCTTTTCGTGGCAAGATATATTTTTTTTTAGCTGGCTACATTTAGTATCTACGTTATAGCAAGCCAAATCTAAAACTGTTTATGGTTATATTACGACCGTTTCTGGAGGAATTGAGGTATGCATCTGTGCATGCTTTTAGGGGTAATAATTTGAGGTTGCGACGATTCTCTCATATCACGAGAAAGTCTGTTATCATCACGCATAGTTATTATTTCAATATCATTCATGAATGAAAGAAAAATGTATGTTTTTGTACCTTGAAATAGGAAGGACGTTAGTAGATACAGGTAATGCCTATTACTGGCTAATAAGCTGTTAAAACGGCCAGGGGCACAAGCCATACATTTCATAGACACTACTTGTGGTGGAGGTAAACTTAATAAGAAAGTCAGTTAGTCAGTTTAACACTATGCTTAATGGTGCCTAGTGACTGGCAAACTTGTAGCAGTGTGGCGTAGTAGTTAAAAACCACGCCCTTCACTTGGGAGACTCAAGTTCAAATCCAATGAGTGAATTGATTATTTATCATTTTTACATTTAATTGAGTGCCACAACAAAACGTTTTATGGTTATATAGTGACTATTGTGGATTTTTTAAATACACATCCGGGCATGTTTTTTGGGTCAGGACAGACAAAAACCTAGCTGGCTATAACATTCAGTAGCTACGTTATAGTAAGCCTCAAATAAAACTGTTTTCGGTTATACAGTATTACAACTATTTCTGGTGGATTCCACGATTCCTTTGTTTTTTCACATGATGAAAAATGTTGTTATCGTCACCTTTATTGACAGTTATTGTTTCAATGTCATTCATGAATGAAAGAAAAAAAAATTTGTGCCATGAAATGAAATAGCTGTGGCAGGGAAAAGTTAATCTTTAGTATCGCTTGCAATTGCTCAATTCTTATGACTATTCATAGGAAGTTAGTAGATACTAGTAAGCCTATCACTGGCTAATAAGCTGTGAAAATGGCCCGTGGCAAAAGCTATAGTTCATTGATGCTATTTGTGGTGGAAGTAATCTTAATAAGAAACGTTAGTAAGTCTAACACAACGATCAATGATGTCTAGTGACTAGTGAAACATGTAGGTGGTGTAGTGGTAAAAAACAGTGTTTATCATGTGGGCGACCCAATGTCAAATCCAGTGTGGGTTACAGTATTTATTAATTTAAATTGCGGCCCAGACCTTTTTTTGGTTTTCAAAATGTTGGTTTATCAAACAGAGTCCTTCTGTGAAATCTTTAAGAGTTAGTTGGCAAATACTGTTCGCACTTTACAACTACGAGGAAAGCAGAAAAGGGGCTTTTTCATCGGCTCTATATTTTTGCCAATCCATGCTGAACTGGTCATACATAACCAGTCGCATTGTGTGAAAATATTTTCATCATTATTGTTTAGTTAGTAAAAAAATAAATATACATAATAAGAGTATCCTCTTATACAGCCTAAGTGCTTGTAAATCAATTAATGTCATCTCTGAAATATTACCATTTAAAATTGTTCAAATTTTTTCAAACTTTTCAGTGAGGGACTATTTACAAAATGCACATGCATTTGTCAGAATTGGCCATCTCGGCAATTCATTTTTGATTTTTTTTTCATAGATTTCACTTTGTTTTTCAAATGAATTTTTCATGTTATAGGTCACATGAAGGTGGAAAATGTTCTGACAAGATTTAGCTCTGTCTAATCTTTTTACATCACAAACACATGGCATTTTAGCAGGGTATGTAGACTTTTTATATCCACTTTATGGAAGTAAATGCCACCATTGGAACATATCAATGGAAAGATGAAGATTTGTTTATGAGATGTTGTACTGGTGCCAGCAATTTCGTTGTTCAAGATGATTATTTTTCTTGATTACGGCAGTTTTTTCCCCCTTGAACAATTTTACCTCAATTATGCTTACAATCGCTTATATTTATATAATTATTGCTTAGATTTTGAGTGTAAATTCAAATTGTTGAAAAGCAATGCGATTCTTTTATAGTATACCACGCTCATATTTACCAAGGTGCCTACAAATCTGGATGGTACTGTGCATAATATAAAGATCATGCATATCTGGAGAACGTCTACTCCTTGTATGTAATACACCCCTGTTTCCCAAAAAGTTGGGATGCTGTGAAAAATAGAAATGAAAACACGAGGTGAGATCTTGCATGGAGCGCCAGAACGAGGGATATTGACCGTCACCTTGAACTTCCAGTTTCTGATAATTGCACCAACAGTGGTTGCCTTCTCACCAAGCTGCTTGGCTGTTGTCCTGTAGCCCATCCCAGCTGGAATTCTGACTGGTGGGTAGGTGATCAAATACTTATGTCATGCAATAAAATGCTAAATAATTATTTAAAGATCATACAATCATACGATTTTTCTGGATTTTTGTTTTAAATTCTGTGTCTCACAGTTGAAGTGTCCCTATGGTAAAGCTGGGATCACAGTCTCAAAGAAAACCATTAGTAACACACTACGCCGTCATAGATTAAAATCCTGCAGCGAACGCAAGGTCCCCCGTCTGAAGTTTGCCAATGACCATCTGGATGATCCAGAAGAGGAATGAGAGAAGGTCATGCGGTCTGATGAGACAGAATTAGAGCTTTTTGGTCTTCACTTCACACGCCGTGTTGGGAGGAAGAGGAAGGATGAGTACAACCCCAAGAACACCATCCCAACCGTGATGCATGGAGGTGGAAACATTTTTCTTTAGGGATGCTTTTCTGCAAAGGGGACAGGACGACTTCAGTGTATTGAGGGTAGGATGGATGGAGCCATGTATCACGAGATCTTGGCCAACAACCTCCTTCCCTCAGTAAGAGCATTGAAGATGGGTTGTGGCTGGGTTTTCCAGCATGACAACAACCGGAATCACACAGCCAGGGCAACTAAGGAGTGGCTCCGTGAGAAGCATCTCAAGGTCCTAGAGTGGTCTAGCCAGTCTCCAGACCTGAACCCAATAGAAAATCTGAAAGTCCATATTGCCCAGCGACAGCCCCAAAACCTGAAGGATCTGGAGAAGGTCTGTATGGAGGAGTGGGCCAAAATCCCTGCTGCAGTGTGTGCAAATCTGGTCAAGAACTACAGGAAATGTATGATCTTAGTAATTGCAAAAAAATGTTTCTGTACCAAATATTAAGTTCTGCTTTTCTGATGTATCAATTACTTGTCATGCAATAAAATGCTAATTCATTATAAAAAAAGCATAGAATGTGATTTTCTGGATTCTTGTTTTAGATTTCTTCTCTCACAGTTGAAATGTACCTATGATAAAATTACATTACAGACCTCTACATGCTTTGTAAGTTTAGAAAACCTGCAAAATCAGCAGTGCACCAAATACTTGTTCATCCCACTGTATATGCCCACTTTAAATGTGATGCCAGCAACACTTTTCAAAAAAGCTGGTACGGGGGGGCACCGAACCACTGAAAAAGTTGTGTAATCAAAATAGGATCATGGTGGAACATCTCACAGCTAAATTAGGTAAACTGGAAACAGGTCAGTAACATGATTGGGAATAAAAAGAGCATCTGAGAGAATCTTTCAGATGACGGGGTAAAAACTATGCAGGAAAACTGCGCAACAATTTAAGAGTAAGGTTTCTCAGTGTCAGATTGCCAAGAGTTTGGGGATCTCATTATTTATGGTAAAGAATCAGAAATCAGAAACCGATAACCATTATTGGTTGGCCGTGGTCTTCGGGCCCTCAGATGGTATTACATTAAAAACAGACATGATTCTGTAGTAGAAATCTTTGCATGGGCTCAGGAAAACTTCAGAAATCCCTTTGTCAGTGAACACAGTTTGTTGCTGCATCCACAAATGCAAGTGAAACCTCCACCATGCAAAAAAGAAACCATACCTAAACAACATTCAGAAGGCTCATTTTAGATTAAAAGAGATGACGTTGAAAACTGTCCTGTGGTCTGACAAATACATGTGAGATTATTTGGGGAGAATCACGGACATGGCATCCTCCGGGTTAAAATGGAGAGAACAGCTTGTCATCAGCAGACCAAAGCCAGCATCTGTAATAGTATGGGGGTGCATTAGTGCACATGGCATGGGTGACTTGCACTTCTTTGAAGGCACCATCAATCACAGATTTTGAAGTAACAGATGCTGCCCCCCGGCCAGCCTCTTTTCCATGAAAGGCCTTGCTAATTTCAGCAAGACAATGCGAAACAACATGTTGCACATACAGTATTACAACAGCCTGGCTCCGTAGTAAAAGAGTCCGGGTGCTAAACCAGCCTACCTGCTGTCGAGACATGTCACTGCAGTTCAGACCTGTCACCCAGACATTTGGCACATTAAGAAATGAAAAATACGACAAAGAAAACACAGAAATGAACTGCTGAGCAGCTGAAATCCTATATCAAGCAATTGGTCTCCTCAGTTTGCAAACGCTTACAGTGTTATTAAAAGAAGCGGTGATAGAACACAGATTAAAACATGCCCCTGTCCCATCTTTTTTTAAACGTGTTGCTGGCATCAAATTCTAAATATTTTTCCAAAAACAATAACATTTGTCAGTTTTAACATTTGACATGTTGTCTTTGTACAATTGTCTATTCAATAAGGGATTAAAGGACATGCACATCATTGCATTCTGTTTTTAATTTACATTTTACACAAGTGTCCTGAATTTTTTGAAAACAGATATAAAAAGATTGATGTGTATTTAAGATGAAGATACCCGTGGTTGATTCACAGGATGAACATTGCTTGTAAATGGGACAGCATGAGTCCTCTTAAATTGATCCCCTGGAGAGTTGACAACAAGGCTCATGACAGTCATTTTGCTGCAATCCTTAGTACATTTCAATTACACAAATCACCGGCCTCGCCATTTTTCCTCAGATAGGCTTAAAAGAAGACTGGAAAGCAAATAAATGTGTGAGCAGACAAATGCACCACAGCCTTTTTTAATCTGACCACAAGCCTCTTACAAGCACAACCCCAGTATATACATTATCGTGTAGGGCCACTTCACTCTCTCCCTCTATTGTACATCCTCAGTTTGGGCAACTGCGTGTGACTCTGTGTGTGGGTTTTTATGTTTGCATGCCTGGGAATTCCTCTACAGTGGCTTCTTTCTATTGTTCCTGGTAATCTTGTCTTTTGCAGAAGCAATGTCTAACCCCCTCAAGCGCATGTCCCCATGCTTCTACACCGCACTCTGCATGTTACTTTATAGGATATGGGTAGACTGGGAAACAGATGCTTATCCCGTGAACCTATTACCCCGCCTGCTCCTCTTATCATACAACAAACCTCGCTGAGCCCCTGATTTGGAATCTGCCAAACTGTGCAGTGCTCCTGCTTCCCCATCCCCTACTGCTGCTCATGCTCAGTGCGGGGGCGAGGAAAGAGAGGGATAAATAGAGAAAGAGACGGATAGGGGGGTTCATACAGCTAGGCCTATTTGCACACAGATCTCTAGGGACGGCAGCGATCCAATCTAAGACTGTCTGTAGGCGGGTCAGCATTCTGAAAGAACACGGTCAAGAACTCATAAAGACTCCATCTTCAACCTCCTACTCCAATATTTTTCATTTTCACACACACCCAACTGTGTCCCAGACATAGGTCGAAGAACATGCCGTTTAACAAATTACACTGTGGAATCCACTGTGTAAAACCTCAATGTCTCCTGTGGATGGTGTGGCTTTGTACAGTTGCCACCCAGCGTGGGGAATAAAATTACACATATAGTACAAGATATTACAAGTATAAACAATAAATAGATGAACAGAACGGATCTAAAGGCATCCCTGGCCAATCCATCAAAGTTATTCACTCTGTAAGCATACACGTGTTCACATTTATGGCATAATAATCTGGACTCATGTTCTAATTCCGCCATTCACAATTGCTGGACACACAGCAAAACCAGTGTTAATAGGTTTAAGCAGATTTTGGTGTTGATGTCGAGAACGTAAAACCAGCTGATCTTTATTTTGAAGGCTAGTTCAACCAAACCACAAAACAAATTATTCCATGTTTGTTGTTTTTGTCTGCCTGGCACTTCTGCCAGCGTTTCTGGCACAAATTATATCTAGGGCCGAGTAATAATAACATCCTATTTCATGTTCAAATCATGTGGAATGAACAACCAAAATGAAATACTCAGAACATATCTGGTTTTGAATATAACATTTGCTTAGGAACTATGAATAAAAAAAGAACAAATTAATCAACCATAAATTTATTTCACTTTCACAAATATATGTTCTACCATTCGTGGAAAGTCTTCATTATCTGGCCTCTGTATTAACACATTTTTCAGTTGCAATATGCTTTTTTTTTACAATGACACTTTTTATAGGTCTTTGTAATCAGTCTGGCATCTTACTCAGTATGAGCCGGCCAACTGATGCCAACAGTTTTGGGTTTAATCATCAGCAAAAATGAACAGTAAAATACACTTTTCATACACCAGTGCACAAAAGGCTTAAGCCAACAGTGGCTAATTTCCCATCAATGGGTTCCTAAAAATCATCAGAGGAACGGCACTTAGATTGCCGTAGAAACACCATCCCAAGATGAGTTCAATTATGTTAAACAGTCTTCCACTCAATTTGCAAATGATTGATGCTGAGTGATGCTGAATGTGTAAGCTGGCCAGGTGGAAAACACAACATTCATTCTGCAGATGATACTTATTCGAAGTGCTGTGTATTTTAAATGCTAAAGGATTTTGTTTTGAACTAATTTCTTTACAACAACATTTTCATTTTTACTGGTCAATCAAGCCACAAAACTTAGATTATTACCTCAGATAGACAAGGTATAGGATTGGACATCTGAGAGCCTGTACCTCTACAAAACGGAAGCTGGGTAGGAGCATGTGTAGGATCATTTGAAAAGTGAAAATCTGTCAAAGTCAAAAGAAATGTTATCAGAAAACATCCAGGAAGCTTGGAAGAATTTACCACAGTACTACTGTATGACAGTCTTTTAGAGCACATCGCTGCAGTTTGGCATTCTATGGATGTTCACACCAAAGACTGTCTTGTTTAAAAAACACAGTTTCTATTTCTTTTTACTATATTTTTTTCTTTGTGTTTAATGTAAAATAATATTGCATGTATGTAGAATACATTGATATTGTTTATTAATGTTTAATTTTGTTGACTTTGCTAATGAAAGCATACTGCGTGTTGCCTGGACTGCATACATTTAGCTTCTTATGTTGTTGAATACATTATTTTATCACAACAATATTACTCATTTAACATTACTTCAAATAAATACATATATAA
>JACXGJ010009551.1:0-16535 GCA_016801105.1 Esox niger | reverse complement strand
AAGAACCCATGTTACAATAACACAGGATAAGAACCCATGTTACAATAACACAGGATAAGAACCCATGTTACAATAATACAGGATAAAAACCCATGTTAAAATAATACAGTGTACTACTCCACTCGGGAGCCACTAAAATTAATCTTCTCAATTTCGTATTACCCAGTAACCCTAACCCTAACACAAATCATATACAGTACCAGTCAAAAGTTTACTCATATCATATACAGTACCAGTCAAAAGTTTACACATCATATACAGTTCCTGAGTATGCTGTCCATAATAGACCAGCCTCAGCAGGAGACCAATACAGACCAATATGAACAGCTGGACGGGTAGTTTCTCAGTATGGTGTCCATATCAGGACTGCCTCAGCAGAAGGTGTGGTTTTGTTACCTGTAGACCCAGGGGATTGAGGCTGGTGTTGCTCCGGCAGCTGATTGGTCCATCCGTTACAATCTCCATAGCATAAAGCAGGTGCTCGTCATGAAAACGAGAGGGCCAGCCCACCTGGAGCTCCGCTTCCCGGATACTACTGGGACCTGAGTTATGAAGCTGAGACAAAGAAAGACAAAGGTGAGGGAGAGAGGGAGGGAGAGAAAGAAAGAATGAAGGAGAGTGTTACAGAGATAAAGAAAAAGAGCGTTGGGGGGTTATAAACTGAGATGTTTTTCCACAAACAAATACTCAGTAACTCTGAGGATGGTGAGTCACCCAAACAGGACCTGGTCTCAGTCCTCCAGGCATTCTCACAGACAGGAACTCTGGCCTCCCTAACAACAACCAGCTGCCGACCGCAGGACCCAAACCCAACAGACATCCAGCAGAGGTCCCCCTTCACTGCAGTTACAGCAGATGGGTCACTTGAAAATTAGACTGATGTTCAGGTTCTGGAAAGGTTGAAATGTGAGTTGGCAAGCACTTTTACAGTCATGTAGGCCAGTGATTTTCTAAAGCACCTTGGATGGGGTAGGCCTGCTCAAGCTCAGAGGATTGCACATTCAATCCCAGTGCTCGCTAAAACCCTTGAGGTTCTACAGCTTTGTCACCCACAGATTATATTGGAAGAGGGACAGTGTAACTGGTTCCTTCTGTTTGTTCAGGCGTAATCTCTGTCCCTACTATGCATTTTATGACAAAACACGGGTGACTGATGAAAAATGTTACTGTTAAAAACAGGAATTTTCAAAATGATGTTGATTGTCACATGCAACCATCTAATAAAGACCATTAAGACAATTGGTCACAAAATTGTACATAGAGAATTTGCCCTTCATAATAAGACAAGCTGTCTCTGCACATGAAGTTTGTCAATTTTAGGCTATGCTTGTGCCTACAACACTGTAGTTAACTTCTAAACAACTCTGTGTAACTAAAGAATATGTAAAAGCATATACCCAAGAATCTGATTTAGATTCAATCATTTCTAGGTTGCTATGGAGAATTGTCATAAAAGCTGAACAGCACTTGTTTTTGCTATACTATGCTGTTATTTGGCTCAGTAATGTAGAACATTGCAACAAAACATGGGTGAATGATGTGTCTTTATGTTGATGGATTAAAACAATCACACTTGTGCTTACATGTTTGTATGCGGAAAATTCACTTTCCACACCAAGCTGCTGTGTCGCCCCGTGGTTAGCATAATTGTCAATTAAGATTAGCCTATACTTAATATTTGTATCTAAATTAGCAACATTACAACATTGTAGTGTACTTCTAAACAACTCTGTATAACTCAAGAAGATCTTAAAGCATTGAGATTAAATGGTTACTAGGCTACTTGGGACAACTATCATTTACAGTCAAATGTGGTGTCGTTTTTATTACAGATTTTGTTAGGATTTTGATACTATGTAATTATATTAAGCTATTAAATTCAGCAAATCATTCCAAAACAAATAGACCTCAAAAGAGAAAAGAATTGCCACTGTTTGCTTTGAAGTTTGAAAAACATAAACTCACATCTTCAAACATTGCACTCTGTAGGTATTCAAGTAGAAATAAACATTAGGACAAAATGAATTAAATCAATCATGATTTCTGGGACCACCAAATTAATAACACAGACTACATAGCAAACAAATTTGTCAAGCTGGAAAATCAGCTGTTCATATTAAATAGACTGCTTCATTTCTCTGTCCATTTACTGCATTCTGTCACATTCCTTTTATTACCATGTAATGCTATATAATAAAACATTGTATTACCACAGCATCATTGCCTTCAAATTTAAGACCATAGAAATTACCAACATTCCTTGTGACATTAGAACAACCACATATTTCACAAACCTCCCACTTCAGGCAAATTATCAATGAAATACCATACAAGCAAAAACTGACTTACTAATTTGCCTCAATCAGCTTTAAAAGCCCTTCTTTGTAACCTACAACTGTGCTCTGCAATTTTCCCAAATTTTTACACACACTGACAATTACATGAGCTGAACCAACTGCCAAATTGCACTGCAAAATGGATTTCCAGGAAATCCAAATAATTCAATAGACAAAACAAAAGATGGCAAACAGTAATGACATCATCTACATACCTGCACATTAAACATGTAGCACACAATTTCTAGAATCTCTTTGAACACCACAAACATGAACACCAAAGCTGCAAACTCCTGAGAGAATATTGGCATAAGAAACTTAACACAATCAAAAATATCCAACAGCAAAAGTGTGTTTACATGTTTGCTGATGCCATGTCCCAGTTTGCAACTCTTAGCCCTTAACGTAACCAGTCAAGTATCAATATCTCAACTATAAAATATGAAGAGGAAAGATTAACAGCGTCAGAGCTTAAAGTAACAACGCCTTAACCACGTCCACCAGCTTTGTGTATGAAGTTAATTCAAATGTCTGATTCTGAAGTGAATTAATAATAAAGTTTGAGTTATGTATCTGTAAAGGTGCATTGACATTTGGGTTACATATCTGTAAAGATGCATAGGCCATAACCCACACCTTGCCTGCACAAACTCAAGTGAACACCCATGCACAAATCACACTCTCTATGACAGTATTTACCATTACCATTGAGCAGATTGCCTTTGATCAACCAGAACCCAGAGTTTTACAGGGTCCCTGCTTGTAATATGTGTGAGCGTGTACCTCGTAAATGTGTGTAACCTGGGGTCCCACATCATCCTCTTTGAGTGGCTTATCTTTGGGCTCCCAGCGAGGAAATGGTAGAACCACCTGAGAGGGATGAGATACACTGGAGAGAGAGAGAGATAGAGGGAGAGAGGGAGAGAGAGAGAGAGTGAGAGAGAGAGAGAGAGAGATAGAGGGAGAGAGAGGTAGAGACAGAGGGAGAGAAGGTGTGTGAGGGAGAGAGGAAGAAGGTAAACACCAAGCCGCTGTGACTGCTGCCAAACACAACCTACCCCATGTCGATCAGGCCTTAACCTCCAGCTCCCCGACCCCACAGCCCCCCATCCATCCCTGTCTGTTTGTGTGTACAACCGTTTTAGACACTGCCAAGTCACCCCGGGAAACAGGCTTTAAAGTGTGTGTTTTATTTAGTGTGTGTGTGTGCGCGTGTGTGTGTGTTTTTGTTAGTGTGTATGTTTGTGTGTGTGTTTGTGTGTGTGTGTGTGTGTGTGTATATGTGTGTATATATGTGCATGCCTGTGTCTTTATCAGTGTTCCATCAACCTGCCTTGAGGTCATACCACTGTACGCCGTCATTTTAGTTTTAAAACACTAAATATAACTGGAAACTTTGATTCTATACATGCGCAGACTATTTCTAGAAAACAAATCAGTTAAGGTTAGCATCAATGCTCCACTTGATGTAAAATAGATGGATTTGCTCTTTAATTTGACACACTATGAGAAGTTGACACGGTCTGTTCTCTTTCATTCACTCCCATTCATTCTGATTAGAGTAGCATGCTGATGTGGATAAAATGCTTTAGAGGCACCAAAGGCTCATATGTGCATGATCAGGAGAGATCTATTAATAGAAACATCCACAGACTTGTCCACAGTGAGGCAGTAATAAGGAAACAAATCTTTGAATCAGTCTCACATAAAACACAGAGACAACAAACACAGTTACAGATTCAGACAATTAGAGACAGGTCAAACAGAACAGAGATGTGTCACTAACCCCCTCAGGTCAAACTGAACAGAGATGTGTCACTAACCACCTCAAATCAACACGAAAAGAGATGTGTCACTAACCACCTCAGGTCAAACTGAACAGAGATGTGTCACTAACCCCCTGAGATCAAAATGAAGAGAGATGTCACTCACCCCCTCAGATCAAGCTGAGCTCTGGCTGATATAGAGAGAGCCAGACTGATTGGATTGCTCTTGGAATTGTCTTTGTTTGAACTGTAATATAAGAGACACATGAGTCAGTCAGTGTAGATTCTTCACCCGGGCCAGTTGACGTGTTTCTTTGTAGATGCATGTGTTCAGAAGTGTGTCAATGTTTTGTTCTGAGTTCTTAACAAACTCACCTGGAAAAATATCAAGCCTGACCTGAGAGTTCCCTATGCACATACAATGTATGGACTGAACCCAAGGGGTGTAATAATGAGAGACACTCCGCAGAGACAGTCTCTCTGTGTTAACGAGGTCATATCCACGGCACATAACAACGAACGGCCATCAGGTTCAGCCCGGTCAAAGAGCATTCCAAATATGTTCCTTGCCTTGTTCCCTCTTTTAGGGAACATAGGTTCTAGATCTGGACAAAGGTATTTTAATGTGTGAGTTACCTGTGTATTTGTAAGTCAAAGTTAATATGTGGCCCAGCATCGTCCAGCCTTTGAACAGCAAACCGTAAGCCTACAGACACCTGGAGAGAGAGAGAGAAAGAGAGAGAGAGAGACAGTGAGACCAAGAGTGAAAGAGAGGGACAATGACAGACAAAGATGGAAGACATCTGTAAGTGTTCAGTTAAACCGAGCAGCCTTCTAACTCACTGTGTAGCCTCCCTTTGTTGACACTAACCAGGACATGGCCATGGTGTGTGCATCTGGGTTATGTATCTGCATTGTAGTTTGTGTGTGGGTGTGTGTGTGTGTGTGTGTGTGTGTGTGGGTGTGTGGGTGGGTGTGTGTGTGTGTGGGTGTGTGTGTGGTTGTGTGTGTGTGTGTGTGATGGAGAATCTCGGGGCTGACAAATCAGGGTTGGGGTGTTTTTATTGAACTTTGGCCAACCTACCTTTCAGCCTGGTAGATATCTATGGCACAGTATCCTCTGGTTTAAAACAATTAGCAGGTGTCAGCAAACTCAACAGACCCTGAATGAAACGACCCGGCTGAAGACCAATTAAATCAGGCTCTCCCACACACAAAGGTTGAGTCATCAACGCGTTCATTTGAGAAAGATCAAAATGTTTTTGTGAAAATCATATTAAATGATGTGCAATGACAAATAGCATTTCCACTGTACACAAGCACATATAAGCCATCTAGAGTTTGCAACAGATGGAAAAGTAATACATACGCTGATAGCACAGAGGAAGTCTGAACTGGAGTTCAAAGGTAACTGAAGCTGGCTAACTTCATAAAAGCTAGAATAGATCAAACTAGCTGTGTAGGATAGCCTTCAGATCTCCTTTGCTTTCCACAGTTCTAGTCTTTAGTGCCCAGTTAAAACTACACTCTACACTTCCTTAAATGTCACCACGTGAAGGGCTAAGCCAATTACCATGGGCATGATAATGGCTTTGTGTGTGTGTGTGTGTGTGTGTGTGAGTGTGTTTGTGTGTGTGCAATAATGTTCTAATGAAGAACAGGTCAGACATCAGTGCATGCCGGAAACTCCTAAACATCCACTACAACTCGGAAGAGGCCTGAGGGTGGAAACTCATTAAGACTCCAACGTCTAAGAGAATTTGGAGGGAAACAGTCTAATTCAACAACACCAAATGGTTCTAAATCACCAAAGTCTGCAGGCTGAATGCCAGTGAATTTAACAGACAGAGAAACACCCAAATCTGTTTCTATCAAATCTGGAAAACATTTTGTTCTTTTTGCTTCTCAGAAGCCCCATCAACCCTATAAGCTCCAAGCTAGATTCACAAAAAAGAATAATCCTTGGGGGTTGGAGTGGATCAACCAATCAACAAAGCTCTGTCTGTTTTTGACATAATAGCAAGGATAGATGTAGCCGAGGTCTCATATTGCCAGGTCTCACTTTGTTTTTCCTGTTGGTGTGTACTCTGATTGCACCAAGGGAATATGGTGTTAGAAAGACTGTTTCTCTTCACAATATACGTGCTGTCAGGCGTTGCCAATATACCGCGTTTGATTTTACAACTATGCTAACTAGAATGATACTTCTTTCATTCTGCCTTAAACAGCTTAACAACCATACAGATTTCATAAAGAGGAACTTAAAATTCTCTACTAGCTATATCACAGTCTGCATGATTACAGTGTGTGTGTGTGTGTGTGTGTGTGTGTGTGTTCTGTAAGAGCTCATAAATAACTATAGGTCTAAAGGGGCAAGGATACATATGCAGGGGAAACATCTGGTCTGACAGACACACATACACGCACGCACACACACGCATGCAGGCACACGCACGTACGCACGCACACCCGCACGCACGCACACAAGCACTCCTCAACCCTTAGGAACCATATAAGGCCACACCCACAAGTGAAATCTGATCACCTTATTGATCTATCAGAATGCTGTGTGTTGCTTGCATACGAGGAGAGACCGCCAGTGAAGGGAGTTAGAGTGAATGAGATAAAGACAGAGATAATGACAGACAGAAAGACAGACAGAATGACAGACAGAGTGAGAGAGAGAGCAGTTACACAAACACAGGGTAGAGCCACTTGTCGGAAGGGACCACTCTGCGCTTAACAAAGCCTGTGTTTCCTGCCTGAGTCATGCAAGGGGCGAACAGTTTAACACACTGAAATACCCACATAGACAGATTCACAGTGTGGGAGTCAGTGAAGCACGATCTGGATGATCAATCAGTGCCAATGCATCAGATTGACAGCTTCCTGTTTGGACAGGAAGTGACTGTTTTCAAGCTGAGCTGGAGGTCAGCGTGGTTGAATGTGTTTGTGTTTTTGTTTGTTTGTGTTTGTGTGTTTGCGTAGGACTTACTTCAGTTCCAGCAACCATGGGGTTCCCAAGGTCACAAACCACCAGCCTGGAGTCATTCACCATCCTGTACTCACAGTTCAACCTGGAAAGAGCCTGGAGAGGAAAGACCAGAGGAAGGAGGAGGCGATGTGGGAATGGGATGAGAATGGATGATGGTGGGGAATGAGAGTAAGGGACGGTTGACCAGGGGAGAAGGGTTGACGGGGCAGGGGAGAGAGGAGGTGAGGCAGGGGAAAGAGGAGGTGATGGTGGGGGGATGGGGAGAGAGGAGTTGATGTGGAGGGAGAGAGAGAGGAGGGAGTGATGAATGTTCTGACAGTAACAACCTCATCCATCTTAGGGCCTCATTCCCCACTCATTCCCTCCCTCCCTCCCTGGGCCTTCCCGGGCTCACTAATGTGGCATGTAAATCATATCAAGGAGTAATGTCGGGAAACACTGTCCTGCTACCCTCAGTCTATTTACTCTTCCTTCTTAAGGGATACATTTTGAAAAACATTATTAACAGGGGCCTAGACATTTTATACATGCGATTATACTTCCAAAACATTGTTAAAGAGGTAATGTCCACAAAGACAATTATGATGCGATAAAGTATATTTTTAAAATACACTATATGCTGCTAAGATATTTATGCACTGTATATATACTGCATATCATATCCACCTACCTCATGTACATTACACCTGCACTAACATTTCTTATTTATTCATTCCAGCATCTTTGGCCCTCTGCTCCATTATACTATACATGTGTATATATACATGTGTATATATATATATATATATATATATATATATATATATAGATCACATCCATTATGTAAATAATAATACCATCACAAAAAAATTAATTTCCTTTATACCCTGCTCATTGCATTATTTTCTCACCCGTCTTACTATGTTGTTGTTTGGTTTATTATGGGTATTCATGTATACTTTATATTGCAGTCGGTGACTCTTGTTGACTGTCCTTTTTAGGTCTTTTAAGAGTAAGCACATTGTGAGCCTGTATAATCCAGAATCAAATTCCTCATATGTGTACACATACCTGGCGTATGAAGCTGATTCTGATTCTGAATGCACCTACTTCGAGATTAATTCATCAAGAGTAATTTAGTGCACATAAATTATTATAGAAAACAGTTGTTCTCCATCTAATTCATACCCTATTTAATGTCCCCTTTCAGCTTTATGAAGTCCAGTTGGTGATTTTAGGCCTTCTCTCGTCACAACAACCCCAGATCAAGTCCAGGAGACTTAAAGTTTGGGAAATGCATCCACTGAACTCATTTCACCATGTCATTGTGCTTCTAATCTCCCTGAGGGCAACACCAGGATGTTTTCTTAATGACATACATACTGTAAAGAACCCATTCCCTGACCAACAACCACTTCTGAACCCTGAAGCACACGATTTACAACAGGAGATGTTAAGGCCACGAGACAAGGTAGTCCTGTCAGAAATTCAACAATCAGGAGACAGGCAGGAGACAATTCAGTCCCCGTCAATGCTGGAGACTGTGAGGTTTAGATCACAAAAGGTTGTCCTTTTCTGACATTGTTTCTTTGTTTAGAACATAATCATTCTATGCATGGCATTACTTAGTTGACAAGCCTCAAATTGTTCTATTTAAAATATTGCATACGTATATATCTCAGTTGAGTAGCTTTTGCAGAAAGGTTTTTGCCTCAAGATCTGAAGACAACTGGGTGCTAACTAATTGCATTACCCCTGTGGAGAGATTTAACTTGTGGCCACCTTGAGTATTCTGGTTTTGTCTCAAATGAAAGAATAGTAAGAATCACTTTTTTTAAAGCTTGGAAAAGTTAACTCTCTTGAAAGCATGACCTCAGGTTAGCCACCAACCAAACATCATGTAAAACATCATGATGACTAGCAGACATGTCTTTCAGCAGACTATGAAAGTAGAAATGTTGTAAGCTAGATGTTGAACAGATAACGTTTATAATAACTGTAATTTAGTCCACAGTGGGTTTGATTTATCCTCAGAGCGGATAAAAGCGGACAAACAGACCTTATATTGGGCAATATTGATTGACATAATGGAGGGGATTTCCCCATTGGAGAGTATTAAGTGAAGGTCATTTTCAACCCTAAACATCAGATTGTTTTTTATTCCAAACATTAAAAATTTATCAAAATGTATATTGTAGCGGAATAAACTGGCCAAATGTGGTCTGCAGGCCACCAGTTGAACATTGTTTCTTATATCCTTATTTCACCAGACAACTTACCTGACATATTCAGTCACAGCAATATCCTGGGAGAAATGCATGTTAAATGCCCTGCACTCTAAGAGAACTCCTGAATCATATACCTTGGTTTGGTTACTGTTCAAATGCTCTAATCAATAGGCTACCTGCCTCTCCAGCTATATAGCTCTGCTCTAAACAAACACACACCTACTGCAACGGGATATAAAGGGAGGGAGAATAGAAGTCTAGTTACTGTAGGTTGGTTGGCAGTTACGTTAGCTTAGGGTTTGCGGTACACAGTGTTTAAGTGTGTACTCTCACCTCTATTCTGCGCTCCACTCCTATGTAATCAGCCTCAGGGGGCAGGAAAGTATGTAGCTCTGTCTCATATGCGCCCTCTCCTTTGTTAACCGCGTTAATGGTCAACATGACCAGGTTGTCATCCCCAACCTCCAGCTCCATACGGTCCCTGTGTTTATGTCAGGAGGAGAGAAGAGAACCATGTCATACAGTAGAGCGGAGTGCGTGTGTGTGTGTGTGTGTGTGTGTGTGATCAGAGCATAATACACAAGAACATGATACACAAGAACTGGCCTCTTGAACCAGCTCGTTTCTACACATTTGTTAATGTAAACAAGAGAGTGTAAACTTCTCTTTAGTGCTTTAAGACAGACCTATATGTTGTTCAGTTGTCTGTGTGAATATGTGTGGGAATGGGAGTATTTACTGTATTTTAAGTATTAACAGGTTAACAAGGACCTTTCTGAAATATCCCAGAATGACTCACTCAATGGGGTGTGGAGGATTGGCACCACCATATAACAGTAAGGTTATTCAACTTTTAAAATTATACTGCAAGAATTCTATGTCGATCAACATTCTTCATGTTCATACCACATATCAGTAGAGATCTAATGGCCAATTTACCAAGGCCATAAAATGAGACATAATGCGTGTTATATGCCAAATTCCAATAACTTACATTTGTGAATATTAATGTAAAGGAAAATAGTCTGAAAGGAACAATAAATTCAGACAGTTCAGTCAGTGATAATGTGTTAAGGCTAAAGCCTACAGAACAAACCTCACTGCTACAAAACTGTAAAATAGGCTAGTCAGTATTTGGCTTCCTTTTTCCAAAGTCATGTTTGATTAACAATTCTGAGCAATAGATCTCAGCCTGCATTTCAACTCAGACTTTAGATACTACTGCCCACATACTCACATGCTGGCAGAGAGTTGGAGGTCTGGAATACACTCGTTGTCATCGCCACAGTCCAGCAGAATATATGCCTGAGAAACACAGGAAGACCAAGGTGAGGGGGGGCGGTTAGATCA
Organism: Esox niger; assembly: GCA_016801105.1. Taxonomy (NCBI): domain Eukaryota; kingdom Metazoa; phylum Chordata; class Actinopteri; order Esociformes; family Esocidae; genus Esox; species Esox niger. The sequence continues at coordinate 5,881 of JACXGJ010009551.1, read as the reverse complement.
TGCAGTAGGTGGTCTTGATTGGATGAGAAGAAGAATCCCCACACACCTGTTCCTGCAGGAAGGTGCTACTGAAGTAGTTGAGTACAGGTGGGAGGTCCAGGTCAGAAGGAGGAGGGGCTAAACTGTAGTTCACCGCTAGTGAGATGGGAGTCAACTTATCTCTGAACTCATCTTCTGCCTGAGAAAGCCAAAGAAAGAAATGTAATAGTTGTGTCAAGTACAAAATAAAAGTTTGCTGAGTAGGCAAATAACTTCAGAGGTTTGTAGACCAAATGCAGAACAGATGGATTCCTCCAATGATTTCCAAAATTCATTTTTTTTGTCAGAATAGTGTGTTAGACTTACTCGTAAGTAGACAGTATAGTTCAGGCATGAGTGTGGATGGCTGGGGCTAAACATCAGGACCCCGGTCCTCTGAGGCTGATGGGAATCCAGGAAATGAACTCTTTTAACTCCACCTCTCACTCCTTTCAGCCAATCTAGCTGTACCTCTGTACTCAGGACTGGGTGAGGCAGAGGAGATGGAGCGGTGGATGAATAGAGAGTGAGGATGGGTGAGAACAAGACATTAATACTTCTATGTGGCCTCATGTCTTTGTGTGTTTGTGATTTTTTCAAGTCCCTACATAGACAGTGAAACCTGACAATTCGATGGCCACTGTTTGTTTGACGATAACTCAAACAAGATAACTCAGAAGCGGAGGTTAGGGTAAACGTAATTGGCTATTAGTGTTAGAATTGGGTTCAGATTTAGGTTTTGGCGTTATCGGGTTAGGTCCAATCAAGAATAGACAAACAAACGTGTGTGTGTGTGTGTGTGTGTGTTGCTACGTAACCTTCAGTTTGCAGACCTGAGCAAGGTAGCTGATATGGGTCTGTTTACCATTATAGTTAACCAGGCAACGTGGCTCCATAAGTGTCTTGATGTCAAAACAAACATTTTGAGGTTTGAAAACATTTACTGATGTACTCCAGTAATTGCTATAGGAATTAAATAATGTGATGAAATATGTGTGTGTCTGTGTGTGCAAACTCATCTGGTGAGCAGGAGGGAACGCAGAGTGTATGAAACAAAGTGACAACAGGTATTCATATAGTTAGCAACTGTAACATGCAATTATACATACAACACTCCCCACTCAGTCCCTGGTTAGAGTTACTTACCTACAGACTCAGGGATCTCCACACCACTCACATTTGCACACACATCTACCCTGATGCTGAATGAGAAATAGGGGTAGAGAGATAAAGGAGACTGTCAAAGGGACCAGAAGATTTATACTCTCTCCAATTGACTGCGTCTGTAACCACTGTCTGTATGACTGTCTCTGTAATCTCTCAATGTATGACTGTGTCTGTCATCTATTAATGACCGTGTCTGTAACCACTGTCCGTATGGCTGTGCCTGTAACATCTGTCCGTATGACTGTCTGTAACCTCTCTCTGTATGACTGTGTCTGCAACCACTGTCTGTATGACTTTCTCTGTAATCTCAATGTATGACTGTGTCTGTCATCTATTAATGACTGTGTCTGTAACCAATGTCCTTATGGCTGTGTCTGTAACCTCTGTATGTATGACTGTCTGCAACCACTGTCTGTATGACTGTCTCTGTAATCTCTCAATGTATGACTGTGGCTGTCATCTATGAACGACTGTGTCTGTAACCTCTGTCCATATGACTGTCTGTAACTTCTCTCTGTATGACTGTGTCTGCAACCTTTTTCAATATGACTGTGTCTGTAACCTCTGTCCATAGGGCTGTGTCTGTCATGTGTTTCTATATGACTGTGTCTGCAACCTCTATGTACAACTGTCTCTGTGTGGGAATGGTTGTCATTGAAAACATTTTCCCCTCTAGAGAACCCCAGTGTGGATGTGTATACATACATGTGTGTGTGTGTGTGTGTGTGTGTGTGTGTTATTGGATTCCAGGATATTAATGGTGCAGTTCTTCCTCTGCGGGGGTCACTTCCCTGTTCCTGATAACAGGGGTGATAAGACACACCCACTCACACACACACACACACACACACACACTTGAAAAACATACCCTCACACACGCACTCTCTCTCTCTCTCTCTCTCTCTCTCTCTCTCTCTCTCTCTCTGTCACACACCCACATTCACACGGACATTCATACACAACCATTCTGGGGTTCTATAGAAGTGAAATGCCTGTAAACCACAAACATTTAGGAAGAACAATTAGAACAAAGACCTCCTATTTACCCTATTTCCTCAGTTTCCACAAAACCACTATAACATAACTAAACTAGCCCAAGTTCTTAATAAAACAGGCGATTCCAATAAAAACAAATGTACCAGACAGTCATAGAAATTCCCTAACAGATCGTAGCATAGTGGTGTCCAATATGATTTCTCCGACCACCAAACTGATTGTCTGGAATTGGATTCAGCTGGGTTTTGGTTTAACAATATTCCCCAGTTAAATTCTGTCTCTCAATGTGTCCAAATCAACCATGTCTCTGTCCCTGCATTAACGAATCTCCTGGACATCCTTATTGACCACTGTTTCCGTCACTCCCTAGCTAACAATGGCATAGGGTTATGGTTAGAATAGTGTGTGTGTGTGTGTGTGTGGGTACGTATACGTGTGTTTGTGTGTGTGTGTCCGTGTGTGTCCGTGTGCTCACGCACCAGGTAACCATGGTCTCAGATTCCATCATCATGCAGGATCGGTCATCAGGGTTGAAGATACTGGGAGTCAGGATCATCTGTGTCTCCACTGAGACTACAGGACGAGCCCTACAAACAAACAATGAATAGTATCAGAGTAACCTAACAGTCAATTAGATTGTTTCAACATTTTGGTCTATACAATAAGACAATTAGATATCTTACCTGTACACTGACACCTCCCCTTTACCAAATGCTCCCACTATTAGGTCTACAGTGAGAAAGAGAGAGGTGGTGAAAGCAACATAGTGAAAGAGAATACATGTGCTTCAAAGAACGCAGCAGATGGGACTGATTTCAAGGTCTCCAAAAATCTTCATCACACACAGACCTCTCACACTTTATACACACAAACACACTCACACTCTCCAACACCCACTAACACATAGACACATTCTACTAGACATACGCACACACACACATACGCACAAACATGCAGACACAATTAGTCTGTAACAGCTTTGGGTTGTAAATAAATCTATTTTTGACACACTGTTTTTGTTTTGGTCACCAAACGAAACTGTGTGTGTATGTGTGTCGCGATGGAGAGACCCCAAGGCGCATTCCAGCTCCATAAGAATGTTCCCATCTGTGCAATCAGATCCCTATGCCTTTCAATAAAACTAGTCCCCTACTATACTAAAACAATATGCGGTCCCAGCAAACAAACGTTTTAGTAGGACGTACCTGGAACATCACAAATGGTAGCTTAAAGTGAACAGGATATTGTGTCTATTTCCCTGCTATAATAAAATAATGTGCAGTCCCAGTAAACAAGCGTGTTAGAAGGACGTACCTGGAACATCACAAATGGTAGCATAAAGTGAACAGGATATTGTGTCTAGTTCCCTCCAAGCTAGCAACCTTGCAAAATATTTGATGATATTACTTCAAATAAAACCATGAGCAAACCTGTAGGAAACCTAAACTAGTGGTATAATCACAAAGGAAAACAGTTTCTCAACTTCTTTACAACTTGAGAACATAACTTGTTTCTGCACTATGAAAGCTGTATTAGCTTTGGAGAACTGAAATAATCACATAAGAACTCATTTTTTCCTCAGAATTATTTAGGCACATTCCCAATGCCAAGACAGTTGGAGAATGTTCCCAAAACCTTACATATGTTGTTTTTTATTAAATGCAACCATGTTAAAAATGTTTGCAAATAAAGTAAATGAAAAGAATACATTCGAAAGAATGTGCTGGAGAATACAGCTCCGTAAAAAATTAAGAGACCACTGCACCTTATTCTTTCCTTTCCAAAAAAGTTGAAAAGAAAGGTTTCAACGTGAGGAACAAAGGGGTTCAAATGTAATTGAACGCTTCTGTTCCTCATGCAAATCTTTCTTTTTCAACTTTTTTGGAAAGGAAAGAATAAGGTGCAGTGGTATCTTAATTTTTGCTCGACCGTGTAAGTGGAGCCGGCCTAGAAGGGTGAATGTTACTGTTACTGAGTCTATCCACCCGGCTGTCCGTGCCTGTCTGCCTGTCTACCCACCCCTTGTTAAATAGCGTAGTGGTTAGAGACGCGGGCTTCAGAACAACAGGCCCCGCGTTTGACTCCTATAACAGTCAACACAAATTATGACTGAGGTTCAGTATAGACAAAAACTAGTAGCTACGTAATAGGATGGCTAAAATAAAACATTTCTGGTGGATATAAGGATTTGTTTAGGATAGACTCTTTTTCTTTTCACAAAACTGTTATCGTCACCTATATTGGCAGATACGCAATGTCATTCACGAGTGGCAAATTAGATGCTAAAACCACCAGTGGTAAAAGAGGATTTGTTCAGAATAGACAAAAATGTTGCTGGCTACAACCTTTTGTAGCTATGGGAAGCTTAAATGAAACTGTTTAAAGTTGTGATGGCCAAACGAGGCTTCATTAGCCTTATTTTAGCAGCAGGATAATATGCCGGCAGCGCTCAGATTTTCATTATCACAATAAAAGCCATATAGTTAACAATCTAGTATGTAAAAAAAAAGCAGACAAGAACAACATTGGAACAGACAATAAAAATAAAATGACAGACTACATTCAAACTTAACGTGTTGTTAATGCATGACAACACAATATAATGTCACTATGCTATACTGAAACCGGCAAATGGTCAGCTCTGTGGTGTTGTTATTAAAGACACAGCATTTCATGTGGGTGACCTAGGTTAGAATCTTGAGAGGGCAGCCATGATCAACTCTTACTATTGTGGGCCGGCTGAACTAGGCTTGCCTGCTTTCTTGTTTCTGGAGCAGTTTATTTAAGTCAATTTCACGAACCTGTGGGGAAGGTTGTACGTACAACTTTGGTTTCACCTAACCCTTAGAAACATTTAGTTCCCAGAATGCATTGTGCTAGCTAGAAACTTCTTTCTGCTGTGAATATCCCCAAACATGTCTTCAGGACATTCTATAGTTGTTGTGGTATACTTTCCTAAAGGTTTTTTTTACTGTAGTTCCCAACTTATTTAAAGGATGTCACTTTATGGTGGCACAGAAATAACATCAGTTGTTGCAATTGGAAAAAAACAATTACTGGTGAATTACTGACTCAGTGTTATAATCAGCAGTTTCTCTCCAAACCTGGGGACCTGATGTCCTGCTGACTGCTCCTTCTACCAGATAGTTAAGTGAATTCTAACCACTTAAAGAAAGTGTGACTAGAAAAAAGGCCAACATGTATTTTCATAAGAGCCTTTAGAGTATGCTGCTTTTCAAATGACTTTACTCTGCTAACCAGCACCTTACCTAACAAGGTGTCTGGTACTCCAGCCTCCAGTTAACTTCATTCACCTGGTGGTCTAATTCAAACACTGATGAGAGCAACCAAACTGGTAATTGTACTGAATATTCTTTAATGTTCCTGAAGTTAATGTCATGTTTTAATGTTACAAAAATGCTCTGAATACAGCAGTGGGATTTCGTCTTGCCAGAACCCCTTAAGGGATCTACTGGAACAATGTTAAGACATCCCTCTGTTTTCTGGATTATAACCAGACAGTCTCCAGCAGACTCCCATCTAGTCCAGTTCTCTGCTCAGTTCATTAGTGTTTACGTGTTTTGTAAATGACAAGTTTTAATTACATTTCTTTTTAAAATAGACCTGCACTTTAACGAATGTGGTAACAGGACACATACTTCAGTGGGCACACACACACACACACACACACACACACACA
>JACXGJ010009550.1:0-24026 GCA_016801105.1 Esox niger | reverse complement strand
TGCCCCCAGGCAGCAGACAGTGGCCTGCCCCCAGGCAGCAGACAGTGGCCTGCCCCCAGGCAGCAGACAGTGGCCTGCCCCCAGGCAGCAGACAGTGGCCTGCCCCCAGGCAGCAGACAGTGGCCTGCCCCCAGGCAGCAGACAGTGGCCTGCCCCCAGGCAGCAGACAGTGGCCTGCCCCCAGGCAGCAGACAGTGGCTTCGGCGGCATGTCTGAAAAGGGTGCAACATTCGTAACAACTGGGCTCCTTTGAAATGGCTATCCATGTTGGGACCTAGAACATTTAAACTTTGACTGTTGCTAACATATTCTTGCTTTACTTCACCACACATTTTTAGAAACCTGCTTTTCAGCATACACTCCCCACAAGGATGCTATAGACACACATCGAAAAATGTACTGAGACATTAAAGTTGATTTTGTGGACCAATGTAATGTCCATATTACTGGATTCTCCCTACAGCCTATTAACAAAAGGTATGTTGCAAGGACTATTAAAAATGTAAAATGTGTCAAAAGCACACATACATCATTAAAAAAATTAGGCTGCATTCAGGCTTATGCACACAAAATGTGCATAGGCTTAAATTTCTAATACCCCAAAACATTGCCAATAAGACAACAAAAACAGACCAACTGTTCATTGTACCAAGTATATAGCACTGTAGGATGGACCTCTTTGATGTTTCCTCATTACAAGTGATATAATGTCAATTTGTCCCTATGAAGTGTTCCAGCAGGTTGGACAATTATGTAACAACAGCATCACATTTGCCACTCCAGAGAGGGCCAAATCTGGGCCCAATTGACTGGCGAGGGGCCGGGGCTACGTTCGTTAGCAAAACGTTCATAAACGTTGCAAACAGAAATTACATGACTAGTACCTATACGAGACTCCTTATTCAACATGCTGGACAGGCGTGTTCATAGGCTGGCATGCGGCATACCGAATAACATTTCCAACACCTGACCCCTGCTGAACAAGTCACAAGATTTGTTCTAACGTGACTAGTGAAACGAATATTTTAAAAAAGTGTGTTGGGCCTTGCACAGGACCTTGGGTGTGGAATTAAGTGAGTAAAGCCGGCCTGCAACGCGAGCGATAGACTGGGTTAAATGGCTGGATAAGGAATAGTGGCTTTAAAAATACTCTGCATTGATTGAAAATACATATTTCCACCGGAACCATTACATCATGTTTCAATTCTCAGCATTTGCACGTAAGGCCTAGCTGTTCGAATACTTCACTGCAGAGGAAAAACACTGCAATGTTGCAGACGGACATATTACTGAGGGGAGAGGAGAGCTATGCAGTCATACTGTGAGGTTCTAGTCAGGTTTGACTGGAACTAAGATTATTCGAATGTGTAATAGCTAAGGGAGAGTCCTTTTCATATGCACCTGGCGCCAAATGTAAACATTACATAGCTCTCTCCTGCGAAATACAAAACAAGGAGGGGCTGAAAGAAGGCTGAAGAGTCGTAGCCAAACGCATCCCCGGAAAATTGCAAACCAGTTAGCTAGGTAGCACGCAAGCAGGCACAGAAAACCTATCCAAACAGTCGAGACAACGTGCTGAAGAAATAGTCCCAAATCGTTACCTGATTGTTAATTTGCAAGCATTTGATTCAGTGATATTTCCCCTTGTAATCCTTCACATCTCGTTCATATTTTCGGTGCGGCATTATCGTCAGCTGTTCCTATGTGGAACATTCTGTGGATTTCACCACTATTGTACAGATAGGTACAAACATTACACATTGTTTTCCCAAACGCTTGAAATAAACATCCTACGCCGGATTTCAGATTAATCACAGCAAAACTGTCAAAATAGTAAGCTCCCGATGTCTGTAGATCCGCAGTCTGCCACCTGACACTTGTTTTGGGTTTTGTCAGTAAACCTTCTACCCCCCATTCGGGCGCAGTTGAGAGTGCGCGGTCAACTTCATCCTGCCCGCTTTACCGTAATGACTACGTGAGTGTGGCATAGTAATATCCCCAATGTCATGTGTCCGCTGTCAAAAACATTTGTAAATATGGAGGTGGCCTGTGATGTATGGGATTTTGACATTGTCAACCCTTGTTAATACGTGGATCTCAGTAACATGACTGTATATATATACACATAGTGGTCAGTATCCTTTCACTGCAATTAGTATACTGAACTACAGCCAACTTCAAGCAATCAACCACAATTCGCCTCTGAGACCTGCAAACGTATCTATCTGAATCTAATGTTTAGACTTCAGCTCTTTGGGCTCACACTGTTCGGTGGCAGAACGAAAAAACACATGAGATCTAGGGTAAGTTCCTTGGTTGAGAACACATGAAGCAGTGTACCACCCTCTAGTGGAGAATCTGGTAAAACCTTTTTATTCTCCGGGTCAACACAAAAAATGCTCATTCCATTTGGTTCTATTCAGCCTTTTTGCACATTTGAGTATATTGTGATATGTTTTTCAATGGAGCCATAATCAACAGGGTCACATGATCATGAAATGACATATAATTTTAATACTAAAACATAGCTTTGCAGAATGTGCTTTACCATGATTACATTACAATCCCTTTTACATTCTGAACAATTAGGCTTAAGCCCAATACAATTATATGGATCATTCTGTAGCGTACTGTAACTGTAGTGTTTATTCTCTGAACATATAAGTAATTTGCAAAAATGTAAAAATATTATAAATAACTTTCTACCACCTGAGGTCCCATCTCCACAGAGAGGGGGGGAAGCAACCTCATCCCACACCTGTGTAAAACACTGAGAGAAATATGGTGACCAGTTTGTGCCAAAAGATTCACCGGCTATAAGGCACAAAAGTGAGGAGTGGTACATACCAAATAGGAATGAGGGGGAGGATTGGGAGGATATGGTGGAAACAGGGCCAGGATGGGGATTTACAAAGGACACCGGGGTTAACACCCTTGGTCTTATGGTATGTCCCATGGTATTTTTAGCGACCATAGGTCACAACCCTGGTTTGACATCCCATGTGAACGACGACACCCCATGTTCTGCACTACAGGGTGCTTTCAGATGTCCCCACAAGAAATGCAACAATAGTCATGTATTCCTGTGCTGTATCAAAATGCTAGGGCTAAAACTCTCAGGGCGTATGAACCAAACTGTATGCACTTTTGGTGGACCTTTTTTTGGAAAGTTGTTTTTACCAGCTAAGCAAGCTATGAATGTGTAGGCTTAACTGTGTTGCTTAGGGACAGAACAATAGGGTCATCTCAGGGATTTGATCCAGCAACATTTGCATTTCGCTTTAAGTCTGGTGAGTCATCTGCTAACATTGGACTTGAACCATCAAAAACTGAAATCTGATTCTACAAAAATAACAGGAAGTGAAATGTGAGGTCTAATGGGAAACACTGAAACAAATATGTCACCGTCACACTGACCTGTGGACTCCTAGACTGTAATTACCTGTGATGAACACAGCAATAAATAAGCTAACTACAGAGCTGACACACCCTCATCTTTTTCTCATCCCAATCCTAAAGCCCACACTGTTTATCACATCTCATCACTAACTGATCATATGAAAATCTTTCTCTATCTCTAAATCACTCTGTCTCTTTTCCTTTCTATCTCACCATTTCTTTTTTGTCTCTAACGCTCTATCACTCCCTTTTCTCTCACATAACTTGTACCTGAAGAATATTCCCTCCTAACAGACATTTTGATATGGATGTTATATTGCCTCCTTTCTCAACCTCTGACCAGTGACAGTTTAGCTGGTAAATACACTAGTGTTCTGTTGCTGGCCATAAAACCAAAACAAACCACAACATGCCTGATCCCAGACCTGTGTGCTTAAGCCATCTCCACAGGTTGCTGGGCTTTATTTAATCAAATGGCATGACATTACCTGACATGACCTACAAATAGCATGTATAATCTGACGTACAGAGTACTCAAATATAAAAGTGTTGTAAACTAAAGATGAATTGTTACACTACCGTCCTCCCCTCAAAATGATCTGATGTGGTACCACTGCTTCTGGGAATGTATGTGTCATGTTACCTGGATCTGTGGTCTTTTTGCCTTGCCACCCTCATGCATGCCTTAATCTCATCACTGAATATATCACCTGCTATCTACGGAGGGCAGAGGTTATGTAATTCAGTGATGAACTCCTGAGGGCTACGTTGGAGGACTGCAATAGTATAGAATCTGTCCAGGAAGTAATACATGACGCTAGGTTAATTCTATGCCAGGAACTGATAAAACATATTTAAAAGAAAATTGTTTTTATTTTCAAATCGTACATTGTTTTCGGTGGTTTTTCTTTAGCATACTGAGCTTTAGTTTTTATTATAGTCAGCTTTCTGAACTACACTAAGAGCACCAAAACCAAATCTGAGAATGTTATCTCCAGGGCTGTTCATTCACTCTATAGCCACCCAGTGAAAACACACCCTATTCCTTCAGGCCGTGGCGTGACTTGGTGTCGTCTGGATTTACAGGGCAACTGTCAATTTGAGACATTAAAGTGACCACCTAGTGAGCAGTATCACTGTCCTTGGACTGTAAATCCTTGTATACGAAACATTATATACCCAGCTTATATCGCAAACTTTGTGAAGTCTTTCTGTATTCTCTGTCTTAATTTTCTCCCAGTAACAGTCCACCACATAAATGTAAATGAATGGACACTGCTTTGCATGTACTGTTGTGCTGTTTTGCACTCCGGCTGCACTAGAGGAGAAACCACACTAGAAACAGCCCGGCCATTGTTTTGATGTTCTTGTGTAGTGAAGCAAGTAGACGTTGGAGGCCGGTGATCCTTTATGATCCATTCCAGCTCACGGTAATTAAGCAGAGCGGCCGGTGGCCCATTAGTACAACATTATGGGAGGGGTCTATGACTCTCACCAGCCTGAGAGAGAAATAGAGGCTAAATAGCTCCCTATTCCCTACGTTGTACACTGTTTTGATTGGGTCCCCTAGGTAACAGGGTGATATTTTTGTGCCATTTGGGAATCAGGCACTGGTCACGGCCAGCAACGCCGTCACGTCAGAATTAGGGTCCTGTGGAATGTTTTTACCCTGTCCTGGACGCATCACGGTCAAGTAAGATATCATGCCGTGACTACGGCGAGGAGGAAAGACGCTCCTCACAGAACACCGCAGGGTTTCGACGGATCTCCTGCTGACTTGTCATTGGTCCAACTCCGGTGAGGGACCCAAAAACGCGTTACACTGCGGACCATTATGAGAAGGGAGGGGGATAGGAGAGGGTGGATGCTGTCCGCGCTCACGCGGAAAAACAGGTCTGATGGGACCGGTGTCATTTGACTGTTACTGTTGTTGTATTTGTTGTATTATTCCAAAGTATTTTGGTTATAAATGCTCTTCTATTGGGTGAGTTTGCTTCACCGTAGCCTTCCGAACTGTAGCTGGCTGTTGGTGGTCTGTACTTAAACTCTAGATGGCTGTACAGGTAAGTGGTCTGTAGTTAAACTGTCGTCGACTGTATGTGGTCTGTAGTCGACTGCATGTTGTCTGTAGTTAAACTGTCATTGGCTGTAGGTGGTCTCAAGTTGGACAGTTGTTGGCTGTAGAAGGTCTCTAGTTGGACAGTTGTTGGCTGTAGGTGGTCTGTAGTTGGGACAGTTTTTGGCTGCAAGTGGTCTGTAGTTGGACTGTAGTCGGCTGTAGGCAGGCCCGGGGGAGGGGCAAAACTGGGCATTGCCCCTCCAGATAGAATCTGTGGCCCCTAGTTTTGTTTCCTCATAAAAATGCTAATTGTATATGAGCTAGCTATGCCCCATCATTGATAAAATGTACCTCCACAGTCATCCTGGAGCCCGATCAGGCTATAGGTGATCTGTAGATTGACACACAACACATAACATCACACCACATCCATCATCTCACCCACACACCACAACACACACGACATCCCACTACACCACACCACAATACACAAACCCGAGCTCCTGACAGTTGGCTTTTGGCAGATCAAAAAATGAAAAGGCCGGTAAAATCATGGCCTGCTTGCCAAATTATGAAAAAGCCGGTAAAATCATTGTCTGCTGGCCAAATAATGAAAAAGACGGTAAAATCATCGTCTGCTGGCCAAATTGTCAATTGTTTTGTAAACGAGAGCAATGTTTGCTCTCCAAAGAAACCTGTCATGCTATAAGAACATCCTTTTCTTTATTATCCTAATGGAAGCCGGGTGCACAGCACAAACCTACATCCACACAGACAGCTCATCCAGGTAGGTACATCTCCGGCAGTGTTATGTCAGTGGGAGTTAATTATTGTCTTTTACAGCCTGAAGGAGATAATCACCAGCAGCAGCCATATCTGAAACCAAAGGTCTCCATCGGTTTAGAGCCCAGTCCTGTCACATCCCACTGGGACATTCATCTGCCTCCACTCTTTGTCAGTCTGTCCATACCCAGCCAAGGACGTCAAACGGTAAGCCTGAACTTTTTCCCCATTGCTAAGATACTTTTAATAAAACCGGGTTCAAGTTGCTCTCCATTTTAACCTGATGAGCACTGCTGTGTTTTTTGCTTCTAAATCAGTTAGCTTTTCTCATTGCTTTCACATAGACTCAGTCCTAAGCACACTTATTTGAAACATTGCTCAGTTGAGTAAATCATGTCAAATAAAGAGTGAGGCTGGACAGCGGCTGCACTCCAATTTCAGCAGATCAACTGTGGCATCAACAGTAAGAATATTCAAGAATGATAATAGGTAAATTCAAACGCTATAAACCTTTGTATGGAGTACAATATAGGTGTAAATAGACTTTAGAAATTGCTTTGTTTTTTAATGGATTTGTTAGCTTGGTGTATTTTGTTCTCTGTATTCAGCATTTGTCAAGTACAAGATAGAAAAAGTTTAAACACACCATATGCCTTTGGTTTCTGGATATTCATGCTCTTCACTAGTATTCTGCATATTTTGTGATATAATTTTAGGGATAAAAACAGTCCATCTAATGCTACAGTAATATGTTTACTTGCCTTTTATGGAATAAACTATAATTACAGCATCAACAAATGACCCATACATATAGATTACATAAGATAATTAACTATGGTAGTGTAGGCAATATTGATCGTTTTTTGGGCCATTGGGTGATGATTGATTGTTGATTGGAATAACTTTTCATAAAATAAGTTTTATAATTTTTTTACAAGTACTTGGTTTTGTCATGTATTTAATGTTTTCATTGTCTTAGTGCATTTTACATAAGGATTTTGTCATTCTGGCCAACTGTGTTTTTCGTTTGGATCTGCGTGTTAACTGTTTTTCAAAGAAATGTGCGTGGATGAAAGTGCTCAAGCAATCAAGAAAAGCTGTAATTGTTAAGAGCGAAAGTCTTAGTACAACATGATGATCTATACACTTAATACAGCTGGTGGTCTATAGTGATGGTCTATACAAATGGGGGTCTATATATACAGCGGTCTTTACAGATGGTTGTTTATACAGATTTTTATATGGATGTATACACACATGATGGCCTTTGAAACGGGTTGTCTATACAGATATTCCATACTGATGGTCAATAAAGATGGTCTATGCAGAATGTGGTCTATACAGATGGTCTATGCAGATGAGAGTCTATACAGATGGTCTTTGCAGATGGCTGTTTGTACCGATAGTCTGTGGAGATGGTGTTCTTTCCAGATTATCTATCCAGATGGTGGTCTATACAGATTGTCTGTACAAGTTTTTTACGGATTGTATTCTATAAAGATGGTGTTCTACAGGAGGTAGAAAATAGAAGCTTTTCTGTGATTTATATTAGATTAACTGCTAAGTTAGTGGGATTTTAATGCATTTCTCTACTTTCAAGTAACACTGAATGTGTTTATTGCGGATAATGAGATTTGAAAATCTATATACAAATGCAATGTGAAGCGGTAGAATAGAATTTTATTATGTTATTGATTTAGCAGCACTGGCTTATAAATGGAAAATATGTGTTTGTCACAAAAAACAATATGATTCTTTGGTCTTTAGTTATACATTGACAGTAAGGACAGATTCATTTTTAATAGCCGCTATTCAGTCAATGATATCATATCTTATTTGTTATCTGCCACAATTATATGTTTTCGTGGGGATGCAATTATATAGGTTCTGCTTCAACCAATCGATCAATAAAAATAGACTCAGACCAAGTATGTTTTGTTTTATAATAATAACAATAATAATAATACTAATATAACACTCATATAGTGCTTTCAAACATACAAGAATAACCTCCATTAGCCAATTTCCTGTAATGGGAGTGCCGGTTGTTACATTTCAATGTTCTATGTAGTTCTCTTCTAGTTTCTCTGTTTCTTTGGTTAGATTAGTCTCATCAGTGTAAGCGCTTTCACCTGTATCTAGTTTGCCCCTCTTTATGTCCCTATTGAAGTTCCACCTGCCCTACTGTTTCTTGTGGCTCGTTGGTTTTTGTGTGCCTGCATTGTGACGCATGCCTTTCATGTAAAACATGTTTTATTCCTACTTGCAAATTAATTACTGTGTTGTTACTAGAAATGACAACTTGCACTTGGGGATTGTTCCGATTGTGAAACAGGATGTCATACCGATTCTTAACTGACTGAATGAGTGCTAGATGTTAATTCTTTGCTGTTTTGACATTTAATATCATCACTGTTTTGAATTACAATGTGCACATCTACGATATTTAGCTCAGTGACAAGTGATAATAATAAAATGAAACACATTTTTTATTATTAACAATGGTTAACAAAACAATAGTCAGTAATGAGAATAGTCGGATGCCAGTGTTGAAATGATTGAAAAGCCTCAAAGCAGGATAAGTAAAAATACTAAACAAATTGTATTCATTGGCCATCTCTCGGAGGGTGGCATGAGGCCACATATCAGGCTCCCAAATAACACATACATTTGTTTCACCCACATGCATTTCGTTTTTTCACCTAAGTGCATGTGTTTTTTTAATCTTATTTTCTGGTTTCAAATTCATATATGGTAAATTGGGTAAATATATAGTTGCAGACCATGTATTGTCTGTTTAGAGCCAAACAGCATTTAAGTTTACTTAAATGTTAACATCATTTTCATTTTGTTTGTTGTATTCTGTTTGGGTCAGATTGTCAGAGTTGGTTTGACAATGGTTGGGAACATAACCTGAGTAAAACTTGGATGAGGGGATCAAGTTATGTGTTTTTCTATGGTGTATTTAAGTATAATTTATAACTCTCTGGTTAATTGAGTTTCACTATTTAATGATAATATTTAGATTTGAACATTTCATAGTATGATGTGTGGAGTATGAATATGTTGTCCTAATATGTAAAATGGTGAATTTTACCAAAAATGTAATAATATGTTTTTAGTTTGAATATATAATTATGTTGTATACTAAGTCCTGACATGTATTTAAAGTGTGTATTAAGTTTGAAAATGTAATTATGTCATTCTGTGTTATTTGATGGACAGGGTGTTTTAGCAGGCCTGTACAGGATGAAGGGCAGCGTGCTGTTACTCTGTCTGGTGAGCTTATTCTCTGGAGGTGAGTTCCTACCCATCTCTCTAACCACAACCCCTCTGTCTCAAATCAAACTTTATTCCCTAAAAAGTCCCCAACGTTTGGGACCCCATTACAAAAACATGTGTACATTAATTTGGACAATTTAGCTGTGCATGTTTTTATGGCAAAATGCACTGTTTCCACTGAGAAAGTTTACTGACATTTGGACCCCATGCAAGGATTACTCAATGTTCATTCATGGTGACACTGTCTTGGATTGTTCTACAGCTCAAAGTGGAGACCAAATGCCGAGCATAGTAACAAGTTTTGTACAAGTGAAGGAAGACACTCCAATCAGTATGTGTTCATTCTACACCTTTTTACATTTAATTTCATATAGAAATTTAGTGGAACATGAAAGCTTAAAAAAACAAATGCATACTTTCTTTCATATCGATGTTTGACTCTCTTTTTGTAACTGACACTCTCGTCCTTCAGATGAGTTTGCCTTTCAAATACAAACCTATGATCCTGACGTGCCACCTGATCCATTAACATACTACCTAAGTGGGGCAAAAGCAAATCTCTTCAAAGTGGATGAGAACACAGGCAGAGTAATAATCCGTAACAAGTTGGACCGAGAAGATGATGTAGGTCCAACATCCCATTTGAGTATTGTTTCAGACATTTTTGTATTTCTGGAGTTTTTCAGCCCATTTAAGATTTCAATATTTTTTCAGCCATTTAAAGATTTCAGTATAGTTTCAGACATTTGATTATCTCAGTAATTATGTCAGCCATAACATTATTGATACAAATTTCTTTATTTCTCTGACTTTAAAATTGATATTGGACTTGCTAAAATTTAATATTTTGTTTAGGACAAAGGTGTATTTACAATTGAAGCAACAATTTCGGATGGTAAATATCGAGTGAGTTGACAAAGCCTTTAAGTAAAACATACATTTTTATTATGTCAGTCATATTAAAACATAAAATGCTTTGACATTTAATCATTTTCACCTCATATTATACCATCTTTTTAAGGTTTCCAAAGAAATTCAAATAATAATTTCAGATGCCAATGATAACAAACCCATATTTCAAGATGCCCCTTACAACAAAAATGTTGACGAAGTAAGTAAAATTATTTTCCATTCCATTAAAAATAATTGCATAAATGTGGCCACGGCAGTTAGTACACAGCTGCTGTGTGGGTTCCGGTCTGGCCTATTGCTCTTTCAGTAAGAACTCATTCAACTTTCTATCTAGACACTCCTTTTAAAAAGAGCTTGAACAAATTAAGAAAATTCAACATGTTGATTGCTCAGATTTTAAAAGCAGGAAAACGTTGTTTGCTTAATCGTTTCCTCTTGAAATGTTGCTGCATAACTGAACGTCGAAAAGGAAAATGTAGGTGCGCATTGGCCTGCCGCTGAATGAGTCTGAATCCGGCTTACTGCTTTTTTAACAAACACTCCCTTCTACCTTTCCGAACATTCCTCTCCAATAAAGCACAGAAATGACTATCTTCTTACTGGGACCCATGCTAGTGTATGGTCAGGATGTGACCTTTGTGCATTTATTAAAACAAAATTCTACCTGACATAAAATTACTCCAACCTCATTGTGCCTTTTTCTGTTTCTTTTTTAAGAACGCTGCCTTGGATACAGTTTTGTTTCAAGTAACTGCTACAGACGCTGACTCTGGGCTTGCTGCTGTTATTAAGTACCGCATTGATGATGTAAGTAAACATTTGGAACAGTTTTTTTCCTGTATTCCCCAGTAATTAAAGCTCATACAACACTTTGGCAATGTGAAAACACGCCATGTATTAGAAAAATGAAAATATATCTGCAGTTTTATGCTTTGTTCTATTTCGTGAACAATTATTGAAAGCCTTGGTAAAGAGAAAATTTTAATTTTTGTTAATCAGCTATACCTTTTATCGTTGAACAATTTCACCTAAATTGAACTTTGATTTCCCATATTTTGGTCAAGCTAAGAATCAATGTTTTTTCATAGGCGTTTTTCTCTTTACCAAGAGTATCAGTAATAGTGGAAGGCACTGAATCATGTCAATTCATTTAAAACCATTTCCTCATTTTTAGGCGAGTCCACCTAATGGGCTAAATCATTTTTCTATCAACGAGAATACTGGCCATGTCAAGCTGATTAAATCCCTGAATTTTAACGGTTTAAGCACTTTCTACCGGCTACGGATAAATGCAACTGTAAGTACTTAATCTCAACACATGTCCATTTATTGTTTGTCTTCAGCTGTCTGACAAACTGAAACAACGACACTGACTAACTTAAACATAGATGAACTGACAAACTGAAACATTGACAAATTAAATTGGTGCTACATTGAAAAACTGAAACACTCACAAGATGAAACCTTGACAAAATATAACACTGTCCGACTTGGAACACTAAAGAACCGACAAACGGATTGTCAGTTCTTTATGAGAATCACAACAATTTAAACGGACACAGTAAACAAAATGTTTTTAGTTTTTTATCCCAAATCCACCGGGAAATATTGTTAACGGGATATGATGTCTGTGAGAAAACTGAGACGCAACACAGAGTTTAAAAGCCCACCAACCGTACATCGGTGTCTCTTTGCTTGCAAAATCCATCTTGATATTGCAGGCTCGACTTTTGATTTGTAAATAGTAACACAGAATGGATCCTTTGGTGATCAGGATGGTTGAGGTCAATTTGTCTCTTCCTCGAATATTGAAATGGATGCTTTCGTTAAAATATCAATGCAAAAAATACAGCCCATATTACCAGCACTTTTTCCCAGTCTTTTGTGCAATGGCAAACCACATTTTACATGAATAAATGGAATCGTTGTTTTAAAAATCAGCTACTCTTGGACGGGACTGTTAACCATTTTTAGACTTAATGTTCACTGATGTTACCTCATTAGCTAAGTAAATTACTTTACAATGTAAAAAATATGAACTTGAAGTTCTCAAGAGAGCAAGATTTTCTGTTGTCTTACTGTCGTCTGGGAAGGTGGCCCATTAACTGTGTGTTTTATGTGTGGAATTGGGTTTCCCCTCAAAGGATGGTGGAGGACTTTCATATCATAACATCACTGAATACCAGTCCAGTACTGCATTCGCCTTCATTACTGTGGTTGATGTACCAGACCTGGATCCAACCTTTCTGAATACTCCTTACTTAGCCAGTGTCAATGAACACTCTGAAGTGGTGAGTACACACATTTCAAACATGAAACAAAGTCAAACTATCCCTTTAACATGCCCTGAATGACACTCTATACCCTATGTAGTGAGGAATGTTTGACTATGGTTCATATTGCTTTAGGCAAAAGTGGTGCAATACATCTGAAAAATGAATGGTCAAAACCTTTGTTGTCTTCAGCTCAAAATAAACCTCACTGTCTATGTTTCATTAAAGGGCCTGTCTGTGTTTACTGTAAGTGCAATTGATAAGGACACAGACATCAATGACATAATCACATACAGCATTGAGGGTAAGAAAAACATTCAATTAAATGTATTTCAAACAGCCTTTTGTACATGTGGCAGTAAATCGTTTCGACAGATACCTGACACACCACTGGAAGCAATACACAAGCCTCTAAACATCTATCTCTGTACATCTGCTAATTTGGGGTAGTTAGCGTGGCATCAGAGCAGAACACTTCCTAATACCATGGCGCTCATAAATGTTACAAATAAATTAAAGTTTAAAAACATATTATTCAAAAAGAAAACACTTACAAGATTTTTCGGGACGTTGCAGCAACCAATGGATCTGACTTGTTTGAGATCTCAGCAAGTGACGGAGTCATATCTGTCAAAAGGGATATTGACCGAGAGGATTTGTTGGACAATGATGCTAAAGTCGTCCTTATAGTAAAGGTATAAACATTCTAATTAGTGCTTTTAATTACTTCCAACAATCAGTATCCAAAAGACAAGATTTACCTCAGATATAACTCACCACTATTAAACTCATCATTCCAGGCAACCGAGGCAAATCCAAGTATCCTGGGCTTCCGAGCTAACGCATCCACTGATGTGAAGATCACCATCAGTGACATCAATGACAACAAGCCTAAGTTCTATAACTGTGACGTGGATCCCTGTGTGGAGGCTAGCATCTTCACGGCCAACATCTTTGAGGAATCCTCCAAGAATGTCCCGGTTGATGGGCTGAAGATCAAAGCAATGGATATTGATGAGGTAAGAATCCTTTATGACAAAATTCTGGTACGTTCCCCAAAACATAGAATAACAGAATCCAGTATCCTCTATGAAGTCTTTCAGAAAATTTAGAAAATGTTCACAGAGAAATCAGTATTTTGCTAACTTAATCGCCAGATTTGTTTACTCAAAAGCTGTTAGTCACACGTTGTATCTGCGTTTTGACGTAGAGAGAAAATGCAAAATTCGAACTACACCTTGAAGGACCAGACAAGAATGCTTTCACTGTGTCACCATCAGTTGCATACTTGGAGAGTGAAATTCAGATCTTGGTCAAGAACCCTAAGGATGTGGACTATGACAACAACAAAACATCAATGGTTGTTCAGGTATAAAGTCAAATTCAATAAAACATTAAAAGCATTGAACAAGTAAACAAAGGATTGCTAAATCAAATCCCTTACTAGCGGATTAGGTGGAAATCTATTGTTCTCTTTAGCAAACTAAATACTGTCATTTGCTTTGGATAAGTTATAAAAATGTAAACATGTTAAAGTGATAGCTATAGGAGGAAGTATTTATTTCGCTATGAACTACAGTAAAGACAAGCAGTTATATTTGATACATTCTATGAAGATTTAATAAATTCCCTGGTTTTACCCAAATCTATGACCAGGCTGTCTGGTAAACTAGGGAAATTGTTGAAATATTTCAGAATCTGTCAACCCTAGTCATGTCCGATGTCATTTGCAGATTGTTGCCACAGATCCCTCCAATGAAATAAACTGCTGCTCCACAGCAACAGTCACCATCCAGATCAAAGACATAAATGACAACAGCCCCGAATTCCCCAAAGAAACGTACCACTTAGAAATTGATGAACACAGTCCGAATGGAACTACAGTGGCCACCATCACAGTAGGCTAATGCAGTTACCACATATGACATGTTATTGTAAAAATGTTACTATTTCTGTGGCTTGAATTCAGCTAATGTACTTAACCACTGTTAAGAGGACTCAGCCAATGCACATAACATTCACATGGACGTTTAATTTGTGTGATAGTCCTGAAGTGTTAAGTGTTAACTTGCCTAATCCAAGTTCACCCTGCTACCTAACTAAAACCCACTGAAACAATTTCCTACTTCTCCAGGCAACTGATCCTGACACTATGGACATTGGCAAAATCAGATACAGACTTCTTCCAGACAACATGTATGTACACAACATAGCATTATAAACTACAAAACATAATGCCATACCATTATACTACACATACCATTAAATCACATATACCATTACACCATACTTACTATAATACTATAGACACCATTATATCATATGTAACATTATACCATACAGACAATTACAGTGTAAGGAATCAGCCTGTAGGTATAGTATAGTGGTTACTTTTGGTCACTTTGGGACCGTCAGGACCCTCTACACCCTCAGATAAAGCCTAAGAATAGATGCAAATCAGTATATATTTTTATAAATTATCATTTGCAATTTTGTTTTCATTGATTTCATTTTTGTCTTAATTGTAATGACTTTCCTATAGAATTTCTTCAGTGTGTTAGAAAAAGAAGGGTTAATATCCAAGAAAGAAATATTTTCCAACGTCATTGACATTGTCTTCAATTAGAGTAGCATTTGCAATATCAGTATAATCAACTAGTCACAAATTGTCTTGTAATTGGTGTGACACGTATACGTTAGACCAGTAATACATCATCCAGAGTTGGCTCTCATCTCCACGCCCTGTTGAGCGGGAAAACAAACCTGCATCCCTCGTAGACTACAAAAGCATAAATAAGACAAACTGTCCGCCTTAAATTAATAACGGTTTTTATGCCGAAGAGATGCTGTGTAGTTTATTGCACTAACAGTAAAAAAAAAAAAGTTTCTAAAATGTGTTCCCCTGCCATGTCCTAAAAAAGATCCTGATAGAAAGGCTTTATGGGTCCAATCCATACATAGGGAAGAACACACTTATGTTTGTAGATTTTTTTGTATTAGGTAAGAGCTCACTTCGGTAATGCTGTGTCTGATTAACCAATATGCTACAGCCAGAGAGCTATCTATATATACTATCCCAGTGTTTAGGTTACTAAAAGCCCATAGCTACATAAAGCTAACATGTAAAAGCAAAACTTAGCTAACTTTGATATATTGTAATTTCATCCTGCTTGCTGAGTAAATTCCTATATGATTTGAATTATAACGACAATCAGTGTCACCTACTCAACGTATTAGCTGCAGACTGACCAGCCAGCCAAATGTAGCTAGCTTGGTCAGTTCTCAGAGCACATTGTTATTGAGAGCAAGTGTCTGTAATTTGATTACTGTATTTTAGCTGGTAAGGTAAGGGATTACAATTTCTGTAACACCATTACAACATGCACACCATTACAACATACACCCCATTACAACATACACCCCATTACAGCATACACCCCATTACAACATACACCCCATTACAACATACACCCCATTACAACATACACCCCATTACAACATGCACACCATTACAACATGCACACCATTACAACATGCACACCAGTACAACATGCACACCAATACAACATACACACCAATACAACATGCACACCAATACAACATGCACACTATTGAACCATACATCACAGAACCATTTCTTTGACAACAAATCAATGACCACTTCATAATAAAATACATTTCTGGTTTTTAGACTGAGGTATTTTGATGTGGACCCAACAACAGGGAGGGTGTTTGTGGCAAACAGCGAACTGATTGACCGCGAGGTCATGGATCTGCATTCACCAACTCTACAAGCCCGAGACACGGATAACAACACTGGCACCACTGTGTTGATGATCAAGCTGAATGACATCAATGACCACAAACCCAAGTTCAACAAAGACTATGTAGAGTATATCCAAGAGGACTCTACACTGAGGATTCATGTGCAGGTCAGTAATGAAAACAATATGCAGACACTCTATCTGAGGGACCTCCAGTTATACAGGCCTTTTACTTACAGCATGGATTGTTCAGGTTTCAATCCCACAACCATCAGCCTTCAGAGTCACAGTTGTGAAACAAATTCCATGAAATGTCGATTGCTTGGAAGTTTTCACTCGGGTGTTGTACCTGGCAGTTAATTATAGTCTCTGATTTGTTAAGGATCCCAGCCCTCAACCGTGGTCTATGGCGCTTCTAAATACCAATACCAAATGTATTGACGTTCATTTTCTTATTCATGGTTATTAGGCTAATTCATGTGGTGTTTTCTGGCTGAACTGGAAACTCTGGGAAATCATTTTGCTTCCTAGATAGACACCTATGGTGCTGGTAGGTGTTGGTGATGTTCTTCCATCTTCTCGTTGACAGGCTACTGACCAAGATGAACCACCCAACAGTGACATATTGTATGAAATAGAGCCGAGTTACTACAGTGACAACTTCACCATTGAGCCCACCACAGGCTGGCTGCAGAACGAAGGCCCAATCGACCGAGAGTCCATGCGCTATGAGGATAATGGGAAAATTAATTTAACTGTGAAGGCAACCGATGGGGGAAAAATACCACAATCCGACACAGTGTCGGTCATCATCAATGTAGATGTATGTATTTTTTCTTCTGAAATAACACCCTTTGCGCGACACTACTTTTGATCAGGGCCCTTCTGGTCTAAGAGGTACAGTGTTTATAGAGTCATTTAATTTGAGTGAGTGTCTCCGGAAGCCCTGAACTGTAAGGTGAATTTACTATTTGGTAATAATGAGATCAACTTATTTCAAGTAGTTTTTAGACTTTCTTAAAAGTTTATCTCAGTTACCTTGAATGAGAAACTTAGAGATGCAACACCAAAAAGTTTTGTCTTAATTTTGAGACACTAATCCTCTAATTCATTGATATGCAAAGCACCTCATGCAATCTGTCTTTATTTTCAGAAGGTTGTATTCCTTTCATTTTTCCTTATGTGTTGGCAGTCTATCATAAAGGATACATAAAGCCCGTGATATAGGCCTGCCGTAATTGAGTTGTCTGGCTGATTCTCTGCCGTTGTAAAATCCATAACTGAATGTTATTTTTATGTCTTTAGATGTGTGACCCGGAAGAGTCAGGCTATTACTGTTATATAACACATGACAGTGAAATGTGCTCCAGGATTTTACAAACAGTCCTTCCCTGAGGGATGTTGCCTATAGATTACTTTGACCACATATGATGCAAAACATTATTTGCTTATTATTCAAGGCTCTATTTTGCAGAACAAATTTTAGACCTTGCTCTAAAAAAGGACTCATGAATTGCAACGTTATCCAAAGCTGCTATGTAGCCCATAACAATTGGAGACGTATTGTGGCTATTCTAAATAATGCAAACTGGATTTTGGGAAACAGAAGCCATTTGAGGATTCACGAGAGCAATTTGGCAAGGATAGTTTCACTAGTTTCACCTATAGATGTCTGTTGGATTATGAATCGTGACAGAATGCAGCACTGTTCATCACTGGTCATTTTTTATTTGGCAACTGTTGATTTAATTGTTAGCATGCTAATTAAATTAGATGAGATAATTACGTTGGCTACCAGTTTATAAGAGCAGTAATGCATCTCTGGGGGTTTTAATGTACTACCAGTATACCAAGCCTATGATCTGTGTCCAAGCACTCCACAATATGTCTTCCCTAACAGCTCTTAATTGTGATGTATAAGATATATACCACAGCCTCTTATAGCTTAATGCTTGTAGCCCACAGTGTGTTAGATCTCAAACACTGTGTAGATGGCCAAACAGAGATTCTGAGATTCTGTTGATATCGATTCAAGATCGACAAACAATTTGGCCTAGTCTTCGTCAGTGGGTTCAGGATCTTTTCTAATTCCGAAATAAAGTAATGCGAAATAAAGCAATCTGAATGAATATATCTCGAAATAAAGAAACTTTATTTGCCTTCGGGGATTATCTAGTTATTTCAAGGTATCTCATCATAACACAATAAAAATGTCGCCTTATGGTTTATGGCTTCCGTAGAATGTCATTAAGAAACAGAAAATAAGCTGATTCACAACGGTATTTCCAAATTGTATTATTGTATTTTACCATTCTTACTTTTAATGGTATGAGTGACAGAGTGGACAAAACAGTTTTGCCTGCCTGTTAACCCACAGGTAGGCAAAACAGTTTTGGGCCAACATCCAACAGTTCTCTAGTTTGAATCCACAGTCTGGGAAGGTTAAAAGTATTTTGATTTGAGCTGGGCACTTAAACCTACATTTTCCAGATCCTATTTCATTTTTTTTGTCTGTGCTCTGGACTAAATGGATGTTAAGGCTGATTGATTCTTGCAGCTATAAAAGAAATTTTTATTAAATTAACATGCTTTTTAATTTTCTTGCCAAGCTTGACTTGTCTTCTTCTTCTCCACCTACATGTAGGATATCAATGACAACAGCCCAAAGTTTAGAAAGGATTTTTACAGTTTTTCTGTGGAAGAAGGAAAGAAAGGTAGGCCAACTGATCCCTGATTACAACTCCTGGAAGTTTTTTGTTTAGACAAGCCCACACAACATGCTGCGAACTGACTTGCTTAGAAACAAAGGCTGAACAATCTCCCCAAACTGTTTAATTATAAATTCATAATGCTAAGCTTTTCTCTTTCTCCTGAAGCTGAATTTGTGGGCTCTGTCTGGGCAGTGGATTTAGATCAGACCAACAACTACAACCGAATCTCCTTCAAAATATCCAGCGGAAGCTTTGGGCAATTCATTATTCTAACTTTTAACGACAAACCAGACGGTTATATTGGCAATATCACAGTAGACCCAGACATTGAACTTGACTACGAAAGCAGTACGAAAGTCTTTCACCTGACAGTTGATGCCATGGACTTGGGATCAGGTTTGGACTCTGTCAGGGTGGATGTGAACGTGTTAGACGTGAATGATGAGAGGCCCAAATTCATTCCGAGTGGCCCATTCTTTGTGGATGAGAACAGCATTATCACTGACGTGGGGTCATTTGAGGCCCAGGATCTGGATACTAATCATTCTCTTATCTACGAGTTGGTGTCCACTAAATGTCGCTGCAATGAATCCCTGGGGTTGCAGCCCTGCAAGGAGGATTGGTTCACCTTGGAGTCCAATGGAAAAATCTTGCTTAACAGGGAGTTTGTGGTTGACTATGAGAAGTGTGTCCAAGTTGTTCTGGAGGCACAGGTGGTGGACGTGTTAACACAGAAAGGCGAAAACAACAGTGAAACAACAGGTCAGTTTATCACCCTGTCAATTTAAAAACAACAGCGTAACACCCGGTCCATTTAATTATGGTTTGGCGGAGAGATGACAAGATTTAAATTTTAACAATGTTTCTGGAATTTAGTCATCGACCATTTAAGTTATTAATTGTTGATAATTTTTTTATGTTAACAGTTTATAATATTTATATTATTAAATACATTTGAAACATTCTTTCAGGCACCGTCGTGATCAACATAAACGACATGAATGACAATCCACCAGAATTTGACAAGAGAGATAACTTTTATGGTAAATCTGAATATCTGTCTTGATAACTATTATCAAACCTGGTCTCAGGGGATTATGCAGACTATTTTACGGAAATCTTTGACAGCCGAATTTGTGAGACATAATACGTTTGGTAAACTAGCTTTAGAGTGATAATCCAGAAAGAAAACTGGCGGGCCCTGTTTCAAGCCAGGGACCTTCCCCTCTGCAGTCAGATGCTCTACTCACTGCTCCAAACAGTAACTTTCTGTGAGAGGAGGCGAGTAGTGGTCTAACAGGACATGTTATAAGTGATTTTCTTTCTAACCATAACACAAACCCTAACCTGAATCCCGGTGCTGTGAAACCTTAATTAATTTTGTTCTCTAACCTTAGCCCAAACCTTAACCCTGACCGTAACCCCAGTGCTGTGATACCTAACATTAATGTAATCATGCATTCATTACATATTGTAGGGACCTTGGTAAATCAGTGCCATGGTTTTACATAAAATATCCTATGTAGTCCCATGAAACCACATTGCATTATCCTGTTACTTCTGTGTATTTGTTAGCTGCAGAATATCTTAACCACCAGTCTTTTCTCTTTACAGTACTGGTAGCAGAGACGGCCTCTGTAGGCTCAGAGATTGCTAGTGTCTCTGTGAGTATTACTATGAAAATTCAATATCAGATTTTTTTTCTCTTTGACAAGGTATATCAAAAGCAGTATAGAGTGGCTCAGCAATTATGTTGTTTTTACATCTCAGAGCCTGAAATGTTAATCCAGCAATATGACATAATTTTGGTACCATACCCAAAAACTGTGACAGTTTGTTAACAACAACAAACAGTAACTATTATACAACTTTAAATATTCACCTTGAATAAATAAACCTAGAGTGTAGTTATCATATGAATGTAATATTATGGATGTTGTTCTGAATTTCATTCTATTTTTAGGCTACAGACCGTGATTCTGGGAGAAATAGACACATGACATTTTCAATAGCTGCAGTAAAATTTGTGGATGATGTCACCAACATTACATCCAATAAAGATTTTCTGTTTAAAATTGTCAACACTCAGGAAGACGATATATACGTTGGAAAGATTCAGTAAGTGGGCTTAGTCATGTTTTCTTTTGTAAATTATCCATTTAAATGTGAAAAAAATTTGTAAAATATAATAATGATATGTGAAAAAAAAAATTAAATTATTTGTCAGGATTCATGTTGTTTGATAGTATTTGAATGTATAATGGAAGAGACTTACAGAAAAAGTAAATGTCTTCAACTTTGTAGGAACAATGAAGCGCTAAATATTAACGTAAAAGGAAAGTATTTGGTGACAGTTGTGGCAAATAACACTGAAAAGCCTTACCTATTCTCGGAAACCAAACTCGAGGTGGGTGTCTGACGTTATTAATCTGAAGATGTAATGGTCATATCAATTAACTTACATCATCTACCTGTCAGCCTGTCTGTCTTTCTGCTGTCTATCCACCTGTCTGACTTTACTTATGTTTCTGTCTTGCCCTCTCCAGATCTTCACAGTTGACAAGAGCTTAAAAGTTGAACTCCTATTTTCAAAACCAGAGGCAGAAGTTAAAGCAGAACAAAGCTTGATCGTAATGTATGAGATCTTTATTCAAAATAGTTATTGTTAAATTACAAACATAGCATGAAAATGGTGTTATAATCAATCAGAGCTGTTTCTTTTGGTTTGTTTTTTGTGTTTAACCATTTATAGAAAGGCTGTAGAAAGCTTTTAGAATGATACATGGTCCGACATGAAAATGCACAATTTGTTTAACCACATCATATAAATGAATGAATTCATTAACTTTTGAATTTTTTCCTTTCAGGCTTCTTACTTCAGCAACTCAGGCAAAGGTAGAAGTTGTTAAGGTTAGGTCGAAATCAGGATCTTCAGAAACAAGGTAAATGAATAATAAACATCAGTGAGTGACTGTAATTGCAAAAGATTGGACCACAATTTTATAAACATGTAGTGTTCATTAAAATACATTCCATTGTCCTGTAGTGCAGTGTTTGCCAGTTCCTGACACATTATACTACATAAGATTGTACTGTAATGTACATTGTACTACACCAGCTTATCCTGTTGGGTACATTATAGTACAAAGGATTTTCTTATAATGTACATGTAAATTGTTAATAAAAATATATGCAATGATGTGAAAATTATTTAAACCCTATATTTAATAGAAAATTGTACAAAGAAAATATATCACATGTTGAAACTGAGACATTTTATTGTTTCTTGAAAAATATATGCCCACTTTGAACTTAATGCCAGCAACAAGTTTAAAAAAACTTGGACAGAGGCATCAAAAGACTAAGCTAAAAAACGAAACCACTGCACATGAAGAACAGAAAAAAATTTGAGTTTACTAATGTGTTAGATTTTACAGTCTTTTTGGGGACCTGGGGTCTCACATGTTACGATAGACATGGATCTCACATACATACACACACATACACACATTGAATTGATTAGGCATTAGAGACATTATTCAGGGTTTGCCTTGTTGTTTTTTTCAATAAGAAAGTAATCTTTAAAATCTTTCTGCAGGGCATCCACTGAGACGATCATGGAGGTGTACTTTGTATATGCCAATGGAACTGCCCTCAACTCTGACAGTGCTGAGATGATTCTGTCAAACAGTAAAGAACGGTTCAAACTGCAAACTGAATTTGGCCTGAAAGATATTGTACGTTTTACAATAGGAAACAATATCTTTACTATACACATACAGTCACCTCCGATTTTTTTTAAACACATTTCATGTTTGTCTTAGACTTTTAATTACAATTACTCTCCTGAACAATGTAAAATGAAATAGAATTGGCTCCAACCTGGATTTTGACCTGAAAGTTACCCTGGATTTTGATAACCTGGATTTTAAATATTTCTCTTGGCAGCCTATTCCTTAAGCACTGCACTATTTTAAATAGGTTTCCATTTCCGACACAGCCTGGATAATAAAATTAACAGGCCCTCAAGCTGAGTTTGTATAATTGTGGTAACTTCCCTAAAATGTCCATGTGCCTGAATACATTTACTGGAGAAGATTTACAGAACCAGAATGGAATTAAACATAATGTACAAATCCTCCAGCCTTCATTTGTGGAGAAAGACAGTACATCTGGGGAAAGTGAGTGGAATTAACTGTTGATGTTATCTGCGTGTCAGGGTGGAACTGAGGTGTTGGAGAAGCAGGTGGATCCAGTGTTGTTTGTGTTGTTGGGGCTGGTGGCAGGTCTCATCATTGTTCTGGCTGTCATGTCAACCACTCTTGTCTGTACCCGCAGAAGGTGAGCAGGGACCAAGAGATGTATGTTACCAACATCTCAGAGTAAGTGTGCTGATCTAGGTTAGTCAGGTTACTAATCTATGAACGCTAATATTTCACAGCTACAAAACAAAGCTGAAGGCCGCGAAGGCCATGAATTCAGCAGCCATGATGGGGACTGGAGTTGACCAAAAGAATGGTCCGGTTGTGCCTGGAACAAACAAGTACACCATGGATGGGTGAGTCCTTAACCCATAGTACACCATGGATGGGTGAGTCCTATCCTTAATACATAGTACACCATGGATGGGTGAGTCCTATCCTTAATACATAGTACACCATGGATGGGTGAGTCCTGTCCTTAATACATAGTACACCATGGATGGGTGAGTCCTGTCCTTAACCCATAGTACACCATGGATGGGTGAGTCCTGTCCTTAATACATAGTACACCATGGATGGGTGAGTCCTGTCCTTAACACATAGTACACCATGGATGGGTGAGTCCTGTCCTTAACCCATAG
>JACXGJ010009549.1:0-24067 GCA_016801105.1 Esox niger | reverse complement strand
CACACCAGAGTGTGTGTAATCTAACACAGCATAGTGTGTGTAATCTAACACAGCAGAGTGTGTGTAATCTAACACAGCAGAATGTGTGTATTCTAACACACCAGAGTGTGTGTATTCTAACACAGCAGAGTGTGTGTAATCTAACACGGTAGAGTGTGTGTATTCTAACACATCAGAGTGTGTGTATTCTAACACAGCAGTGTGTGTGTAATCTAACACAGCAGAGTGTGTGTAATCTAACACAGCAGGGTGTGTGTGTAATCTAACAGAGCAGAGTGTTTGTAATCTAACACAGCGGAGTGTGTGTGTGTAATCTAACACAGCAGAGTGTGTGTGCAATGTAACACAGCAGACTGTGTGTGTAATCTAACACAGCAGACTGTGTGTGTAATCTAACACAGCAGAGTGTGTGTGCAATGTAACACAGCAGACTGTGTGTGTAATCTAACACAGCAGACTGTGTGTGTAATCTAACACAGCAGAGTGTGTGTGTAATCTAACACAGCAGAGTGTGTGTGTATTCTAACACAGCAGAGTGTGTGTATTCTAACACAGCAGAGTGTGTGTGTAATCTAACACAGCAGAGTGTGTGTGTATTCTAACACAGCAGAGTGTGTGTATTCTAACACAGCAGAGTGTGTGTGTAATCTAACACAGCAGAGTGTGTGTGTAATCTAACACAGCAGAGTGTAATCCACATCACCACTATCATGATTGTTGTGCTGAGTAGAAAGAACGATTCAGTGAGTGCGAAGAGGCATCGGTATATTGTGAAGGTCAAGAATGGCTGGTGGGTATCACTGAGCCTGACAGACAGACACTGCAGGTGAAACGGCCATGTGTTGTTACTTCCCTGATCACCTCCTGGTATCACCCCCTGGTATCACCTCCTGGTATCAGAAACATAAGTATTTTAGGAGATACATCCTTGGTTCCACCAACAGACACAATAGGAGGTTGTTTGACAGGAGTAAGGAGAAGTAAAGGGTGATCATGTCATCTGTGGGTGCCATTCAAACCCACCGTGCATCTTTGATGAACCTCGTTGACCTCCGACAGACATTTCATGAATGATGTGGACTGCAGATCGAACTGCACGTTTGATTTGCACAGGCACCGGTTTCAAATGGATTCCGCGAAGGCCTGGTGTACGCTGGTTTATTGTGCTGCCCAACTGAGACCTAAATCAGATGACCTAACCAATTATTGACTTAATTAATCAATCAGGTGAAAGGTGAGAGGGAGATCCTGCGTAACCTCAACTCGTGGAGGACCCGATTTGACAGCTGGGACTACGGTCAGAGACCTCTGTTTCTGTAGATTTTGTGGTTTGGTTTGTAATATCCTGTTCTGTTTTATTCCCATTAAACCTTTTCAAATCTATTAATGTATGCATATATTCATGGTACGCTTGGGGTTTGAAGATGTGTTTTATTGAACAAATATTTCTCTTCTGACATTCTCCAATAACGCCCACCCAGTGGATATAGTTCTATACTTTATAAAGGCACTTTTTCTTTATAGACTGAACTGATGACAGAGAAAACCGTTGACATGCTTCCATGACATTCGGATGAGTGCCAGGTTCTTCAAACATTGGTTCGTTATTGTCATGTCAACCGTGGCCCCGTCAAACAAAACCAGACCAGCGCCCAGTCTCTCGTTTTGTCTCCCTCTCTCCACGTTCTGTCTATGTAGCTCGCTGTCTTTGTTGAGTCGTTTTCTCCTTTTTGCCATGACAATTTGACATGACTCTCATAATGTTTATAGTTCATATTGATCTTCAGCCACCCTTACAGTCTTTTTGTGTGTTAGCTCACAGCAGACCAAAATTTATGGAAAAATAACGGAAGAACAATGGAAATAATGGAAAATACTTCAGATGAATCCAAAAGAATGAACTGTCCAAACTGTTAACATTTTATGTCGTGTTTGAACAGAAAGAGGGAAGTGGAATGTGGAGGCATAACATAAAGTATGAATGGCAGTAATAAAAAAAAACATATTTCTCTACAGTCTTGAATTATGTTCCTAAACCCTTTGTGTTAACAGGGCTGAGGTTGGAAATGGATAAAAATAAATTGCCAATCTATCTTGCTAGCGGCAGCAGAGATAAAATGTATTTACGTTACGGTACACACGGGGGATCTAAGACACATGACATCCCCGACTCCAATATCGCCTCCGATACACAGTACCATATGTCCGGGTCGTGCCTTTGTTCACGCACTGGCTACTCACATTGATCGGAACAATATTGGAAGGTTCTGGCTGTGGGTGGTGGGATGGACAAATGAATGCCTTGTTGACACACACACACACACACATAAACACACCCTGTCACCATATGAGAAAGTGGTGATTAATATGAACATTCAATGTAGACAGACTTAAGAACTGACAGCAGCCTGCTATCAGTAAACAGGCAGCTAATTAATAACTGGTGGCATGTTGCACACACACACACACACACACACACACACACACACGCGCGCACAGGGAGGTGCATCAACACAGGCATGTAGGAAAGAACAAACCTACGCATTGAGACGAGGAGAGACACACACACACACACGCACACAGAGAGAGCGAGAGAAATAAAGAGGGAGAGAGAGAAAGATAGAGGGAATACAGCAAAGACATAAAGGACATAACCTTTTCGGATCTTCTCAACTTGGCGCTTCAGAAGGTCAGAGTTGCTACAAGCAGGTAATGTGAGCAATTATCTAAGTGACACAGGGAGTCTAACCAGATAGTCTCCTGTTTGGTGGGAAGGTGAGGCTCGGTGAAAGGGCTCTCAGACACCGACACGGGACAATTACCAAAACAAAGCCCTTTTACACTGAATGACTACCTAATGAGGGACAACTGACTGAGCCTTGCGTGAACCGAACAGAACACAGACCTCAGAAAGCATTAGCCATAACCATTAGACAGGAGTGATATCGAACGCATGCGGAACCTAAAAGCAGTGAATATTGTGCAAAGCTGCACGACAGAAACTGGATGATGACAATTACAGCCGAGTGTGGAGGAAGGAGATGGAAAGAGGTAGTTGGTGTCATTTGGTTCTCAACACAAGAGAATAACACTAAAACCTATTGCGCTGAGTAAGAAAAACCCATCAGGACACGGGCCTAATGATCAGATGCACATATGGGTAGATACTGTAGAGCTAAATGTGATTAGATGGTTCAATAACAAACACCAAGAAAATGACTTTTACAGACTATTTAACGACTTGCCGATTTTGCTGATTGTGCTTTTAACATGACTGTGCATTATCTCTAATCCCATTAGAACCATATTGGCTTGATCAAATGCTATGCTCGTGGTGAACACCCATCAAAAACAATTTGTGATCTGTACAAGAAAAGCTTTTTATTTGTACATTTTAAATGTGGCAACATGCCAGTCCTCTATCTTCCATTATGTTCTCGGTGGGGGGGTTATAGTAAAGTGTTGACAGAGACCTAAAGTGTCGACAGAGATCTTGTTCCTGAATTCCCATAAATGAGCTGAAGAACAAGATTCCCACCCTGTCCAAGAATGTGCCTGAAAATCATGAAAGGAAGTCAGATTACATTGACATACTGCTGACTGGAAGATGATGTCCTCTTGTACCATTAATTCAGGTGTGGCTATTGTACTGTACTTAGATTTCAGTCCCAGGACAGCAATAAATCCTACTTCTCTACATTGGATCCACTTCAACAGTTGTGCTTCACAAATATTTTGAATGTAATAGCAAATGCACAGTGAACTCAGGAAATGTGCCTGAATAAAAAAATGAAGGCTAAGTGTGTCGTGGTGGATGAAGGCTCAGTGTGTCATGGTGGATGAAAGCTCAGTGTGTCATGGTGAATGAAGGCTCAGTGTGTCGTGCTGGATGAAGGCTCAGTGTGTCATGGTGGATGAAAGCTCAGTGTAACATGGTAAATGAAGACTGTGTGTCATGATGGATGGAGGCTCAGTGAGTCATGGTGGATGAAGACTCTGTGTGTCATGGTGGATGAAGACTCTGTGTGTCATGGTGGATGAAGACTCTGTGTGTCATGGTGGATGAAGACTCTGTGTGTCATGGTGGATGAAGACTCTGTGTATCATGGTGGATGAAGACACATGATACAGACAATAGTCCAAATAATCAACAAAACAGAGGTTGAGTCCTTTACTATCCGCCACTTCAAGACACAAGGTCAGCTGTGTTGGCAGACACCCTTTAGAAGAAGTTCAGAATACCCTCTTCTCTCTTCCCACTGGTCCTTATTAACAACATGGCATTTTGCTTTTTAACCTAACCTCATTTAAAATTAGATTTTTATTTGACTAAACTGTCCTTAATTTGTTAACATACGCTGGGATTTTTTTATAATTATGTATAATACAGGTCACATTTATTCAACACACAAAATTATGTCGAGGACTTGAAGGTCTTTTATAAGTCAATTTGGTATAAGCTTGTATAACATATAAGACTGAGCTTGAAAATACATCACTGAAATTGGTTGGAAATAATATGTAGAAACAACATAAATATTGTACAGTGTTTCATTTAGGGACACGTTTCAGCGAAAAATAAATAACTGTTTAAATAAAGAACAATGAAATAGTAACATAACGTTTATAGGTTTGTAATCTAATTTTCTTATTTTCCTCAACCCTATTGAGGAATGTTTTTCATCATGCAGTTGGAAGGCCTACAACCTCTATAAATCATGCCCAAGGGATTTTCCTGTGGTGTATAAATAATATCAATATTGTCTGTCAATGAAAGTCAAGTGGATAATAACTATCGGCCAAATGCCAAATCCGGACAC
Organism: Esox niger; assembly: GCA_016801105.1. Lineage (NCBI taxonomy): Eukaryota > Metazoa > Chordata > Actinopteri > Esociformes > Esocidae > Esox > Esox niger. The sequence goes on along the minus strand of JACXGJ010009549.1, from coordinate 19,247 downwards.
GATGCAAATGAATGTGTTCTTAATATTTATTTTGTTATTTGCATCAATGATTGTTCAAGATTTTTCATTTTTGATGGACACACTACTTTCAGCATTTCAATTGTGTTGTGAAACATGTCTTGCTTTTGGACATTGGATTAACTGGTTGCTGGAATAACTACATTAAGGACATTTCAATCATCTTCTGATTTGTAAATTAAACCAATTTACTTATTACATTTCTGTGTTGTGCTGTGAAAGATATAGTATCTGCTAATCAAATGAAAACACAATCAATGGTTTTGAATTTTATACTGCCTTTGATTAGTTAGGATTTTTTTTAAAACAACATAAAAAAGCTGTATTACAGATTCTTCTGGATTGTTTGTTGTACATTTACGCACCTTTTGTTTTTATATTATCAAGTAATTATATATTTTTTGCAGTCAAGCCCTATATTACAGAACTAATAAAAATAAAAAGCAAACCAATATAAAATACATTAAATACTAAACACAATTTTAAAGACAACATTTAAACTACACATAAATCGCATAAATCGTGGGTACAAGTGGCTTAGTTTTCTCAGAAGGGTGGCTGGCGTGAGAAGCTCAGTCAGCCGTGAGAAACTCGGAGTAGAGCCGCAGCTCCTTTGCTTCGAAGTCAGCTGAGGTGGTTCGGGCATCTGGCAAGAATGCCCCCAGGACGTCTCCCTAGGGAGGTGTTTCAGGCACGTCCAGCAGGCAGGAGACCTCGGGGTAGGCCCAGGACTAGGTGGAGAGGTTATATTTTGACACTGGCCTGGGAACACCTCGGGATCACCCAGTCAGAGCGGGCAAATGTAGCTTGGGTAAGGGAAGTTTGGGTTCCCCTTCTGGAGCTGCTGCCCCCGCAACCCGACAACGGATAAGCGGATGAATATGAGAGATGAGATAAATTAAGTCAAACACAAGAATAATAAAAATGTCTTTCCTCAAACATTTATATTCCTTTATGGGCACCCGAACCTCAAGCTAAAGGCTACTTTGCAAGACATTCTACGAGTGAGGTGCATGAACTGAAGAGCTAGCCATCCTTTAGGGCATGTTTGATAGATAACTGAAGGTTTTCCATTTTATTTCTGAGGTAACATAACATGAGAGTTTCTGCAGTGCAGCCTTGTATACAAATAACAACCAATATCTGTCCCTTCTGGATGTCAGGGAGTCCGAGACGACTCAAGTGTTTACAAGACATTAGTAAGTATAAACATCTTTGCGCAGGTAGTAAAACATAAACCAACGCTGATTAATGTATCTATCGCCCATCACCACAGTCAACCACTAAGAAAATTGCCGGTACAATTTATTTTCTGTGCTGAGATGACAAACTTGGTTTGTATCTATAAAATAATTGGATCTTCAGCATAGTCACCAAATGAGCAATATATTTTATTTAAAGAGAGATGATCATCCCAGTGTATCTGTAAGTGGACAATCTATAACAGAAATATAAGTAATATTGATAATCATCAGCGTCTATCAGCAGGAGGCAGGACACAGGCGCTGGGCGAACCGGGTAGTTTCAGTTTCCATGTCTATTAGTCAAATGCACTGACCCAAACAGCCTCATCCTGCACAGTGAAACTCCTCTGACATGGCACCCGACAACCACGTAGCTAGAATTAAGAAGAAAAAACTGTATAAGCAAAATCATAGCCAGACAATAACAATGATAATAACATGAAGCAAAAATATACAGAAGTCTGCACACAAGCAGCAGTTTAAGGAAAGTGTACTGTAAACAAGCAGCAATCTGGTTGTATTATTGAACATTTAGATATGAGTGTAATAAGATTATAAATGGTAGTCCATCAGACTACAACTACATAGTGAGTATTTAAGGAGAAAAATGAATACACAGCAAATATATATTTTACATGACACTGTACATAGGAGCAGTTTGAAAAGACTAGCAGCAATATTGGCAGTAGTATTGAATAATATAAAGTACTAGTACATGTATGGCAGTAATCAACTAGCAGCCATTTTTGAAAAAGTAGGATGTTTAGCATAATACTCAATAGAAGTATTGAGTATTATAGATACGTATGTGTGTAATTTGGTTATGAATGTAACATGCAGAGGAATATTCTAATGCCCATTAAATGTACCTGAAAGGACATCAGAGCGTCGGAAAAGTTTGCATGTGATCAGTATGGGCACAGATCAGTGTTGCCGGTTGATGAGCCTTATGGCCTGAGGGGAAACCCATTTTTTGAGTCTGGAAGTGTGTGCCCCGATGCTCCGGTTGCATCTACCAGACGGCAGCAGTGTGTAGAGACCATTGTCTGGGCGGCTGTGATCTTTGCTGATGTTCCATGCTTTCTTCAGGCATTGTGTATGGTGGATGCCTTGCACGGAGGGGAGATGGCAGCTGATGATGTGCTTCAACAGGCTTCACCATCCTCTGGAGGAACTTGAGGTCTGCAGTGGAGCTGCAGTTGTACCAGGCAGTAATGCAGCCTGAGAGGATGCTTTCCACGGTGCCCCTGTAGAAGTTGCTGAGAGTTTTTGCAGACATGCCAAATTTCTGGAGTCTCCTCAGGAAGTAAAGACGGTTTTGAGCAGTTTTCACTGCTGATTTGGCTTGTCTGGAACAAGTGAGGTCATCTTTGATGAACACACAGAGAAACATGAATTTGGAGACTCTCTGCACTTCAGCTCCATTTATGTGTAATAGGGGCATGACCCACCTCTGCCACTTCCTGAAGTCCACGATCATCTCTTTAGTCTTGCAGATGTTGAGAGAGACGTTGTTGTCCTGGCACCATGTAACCAGGTTCTTTACCTCATAATTGTCGAAGATGAGATCCAGGATGGTGTCATCTGTGAATTTAAGTATGGTGTTGGAGCTGTGTGTGGCAACGCTGTCAATAGTGGACAGGGAGTATTGAAGGGGACTGAGTACGCAGCCCTGGGGGGCTCCAGTGCTCAGGGTCAGTGCAGAGGAGGAGAGGTTGCCCCTTCTCACCACCTGGGGTCTGCCTGTCAGGATGTCCAGAATCCAACTGATAAGGAAAAAGCTTGATGGGCACAATAGTGTTGAATGCAGAGATGTAGTCCATGAACAGCATCCGCACATACATGTTGCATTTTTCCAGGTGGGAGTGTGTGGTGTGTGTCGTCATGGCGATGGCTTTGTCTGTAGATCTATTGGGGCGATATGCAAATAGAAAGTAGTCCAAGGTATCAGGAAGGATGGAGCAGATGTGAGTTCTGACAAGCTGACTGAAACACTTGATGATGTTGAAGGTCAGTGCTACAGGGCGGTAGTCATTCAGGCCGGTGATGGAAGGCTTCTTCGGTACAGGATGGTGGTCTGTTTGAAGCAGGAGGGGACTACAGACAGAGACAGGGAGGGGTTGAATATGGAGGTGAAAACCTCTGCTAGTTGGTCAGCGCATCTCCTGAGGATACAGACTAGAACGCCATATGGCCCTTGTGACTTCCAAGGGTTCACTTTTTTAAAAGCTCTCCTCACATCTGCCGTGGTTTGGGACCGGTTGTTTGTCATCCTGGTCCTCAGCAAGCCTCACTGAAGGTAGTGTTCGTCACCTCAAACCGTGCATAGAAGATGTTCAGCATCGTTGCATTATTTCTCCCTTTGTGTTCTGTGATGTGTTGCAGTCCTACCCACATGTGTCTGGGGTCAGAGCTATGGGAGTTTGACTCCAGCATATCCCTGTAGTCTCTTTTCCCATCCCTGACAGCCTTCCGTAGATCATATCTGGAGCTCCTCAAAGCCTCCAGGTCCCCAGAGCTATAGGCGGAGGAACATGCTTTGAGCTGAGCATAGACATTTCTATTTACCCAGGGCTTTTGGTTGGGGAAAATTCTGACATTGTCCATTGGGATGACATTATTGATGCATTTGGAGATGTGTGCTAGGACAGAGTACTTTGATAACAAAACATATACAAAACAGAACTTGAGAAGAGAAACAGAAAACACGACACGAAAACAGAACAATGTTACACGGAATGAAATACTAACCAAAACCGACAAGACAAGGAACTCAAAAAGGGACCGTGATCGGGATCAGGTGAAGGCAATAACGACAAACAGGTGTCTCTGCCGTAAATGAGGGAGAGATGCCGCCGATCTGCCAGAACTTGACAGTTCAGTAGCAGAACATAGGATGTTATCCACATCTTAGGGAACACCTAGACAGCTTTAGATAAAAAACATATGTAAGTGCTCCAAAGCACATTTCTTCTTCTGCTGAGGGTGTAGTGTGCACATACACAGCGTCGGCTCGTAGACACAGACGGGGTTCACTGCCCTCGCCTCAACCTTTGCGCGGAGATGAATCATTAATGCTTAATCATCGCTTTGAACTTGATCGATTGAACCCAGTGCAGTCCGGTACTAATGTGTACGCACTCCCTAGAGAGGCAGTTCAGACCGGTTCTGCCAGACGAGGGTCCAAGCCAAGGCTTTCTCCTCCTGGGCTGGAGATCATTGTGTCTGTAGCTTGGGCTAAAAAATAGGAAAATAATGTACCATATCACCATATTTAGAGTTCCTGTTAACATCAAGTCACATCTTCTGGCGTGCTGAATATTTAAATATATGTCCATACTGTATATGAAGTACTTTAACTTCATCATATTTGTATCTGTCTCTAAATCGCTTTATTTAAGTCCTTGACAGTGATTTGAAATTATAGATGGACACTGACCCGAAATTAAATTCTGCTGCTTTATCGATCGCTGAAACATCAATAGGCCGAACCGACGTGGATGGGCCATGCGAGATAATGTCATAAATAATCTTTCAGATAGGTATATCAGACTGAGGTCTACACAACGGTTTGTGTAGTTGTGATACACCCTGATCTCCAATGAGCCACTTTGTGTTTCATTTCAAAGATGTTGATAACCAGAACGTGTCAATAATAATCATGGCAAGATCTCAGGCTTAATTTTATGAACCCCCCCACACGCCTCCCTTCCCCCTTCAGAACAGTCTTTATATAGATCTGTTTCATTGATTCCAGTCTCAATCTCATTTTCTTGAGGCGCCTTGTTGAATTATATTTCTTTCTTGATTAACTTCCCAGACTAGCCTAAATTTTGTAAACCACAAACACTTCCATGTCAGAGTTCCCTTTGGGTACAGGGCACCAGATGTGTCAGATTCTCACATCTCTTGTGAGGATTGGTAAACAGAAAATACGGTAACAGAAAAACATACTTGCAGGCTGGCAGGAAAGTACACATGTGAGAGACATTTGTGTGTTTGTCTGTGTCTGTGTGATTATAATGCCTCTTCAATAGACATGTTCCGGTTTGCCAGCTTCTCTCATTGGTGTTCCAGGACAGTGTAAAGTTAAAACACATGGTTTGGCTGTTAGGCACATGGCACGTCATGTATCTGGCATAGACTGTTCTACTTAGCCACATGTTTTGTGAGTGTAGGGTGGTCAATGGTCAACCTTTCCGGATCTCTATGTGAACTTTGACATTTCAGCTACTTCAAAATTTCAAATGACTCTATCAGCACACCACCTTGAATTCATGCCCGTTAGGCATTGGGACTGGATATTTAGGGCATGATGGATAGATTATCAAAGTTAGGTTTAGGTTAGGATTAGGTTAAGGACTGGGCGTCGTGGATTTCTGGATTGTCCACACAAGGACAGAACAACAAGGAATGTAATTTCTTTCAGATGGCCGACCGGGAAACAGAACTACGATTTGTGTCAAACTGAAATCAACCGGCTGGCATGCATAAAACAATCACCAAACCCACATATCAACTGACGTTATTACTTCATAACACATTCGATGTAAAACACTAAGATCAGTCAGATTAAATGTTTCATTTGAATTCAATATTCATATTAGTGTCAAGAATATAACCACCCTCGGGGCCGACTCTAGATGATATGGAAAGAAGCTTGCTTTTGTGGAACGATCTAGAAATAGACCTATTATATGAATAAATATATACAGGAAGTTATTGTAAATGTTTATGCATTTCCTAATAAAAAGAAAGCATATTTTTTGTGGAACATTACTCTTTACACACATGCAGGCTTCGATCCTTATCTATAGCAGACACACACACACACACACACACACACACTCACAGAGAAATAGCTAAAAGGATGCAGGGATGTTGGCCTGGAGATAAGCTCATAGATCCTGTACATCTTTGATGCTTAACAATGAGGAGTTACATGGAATTCAGCTGGTAATGAATAAAACATGTACTGCTCACAATACATTGATGCGTTCAAGACTGCAGGGACAGCAAGCCAATTGGAAACAGGTATTTAATGCCCTCTAGAATGAATACAAAATTTGCAAGAAAGGCGATGAAAAAATGCGATTGTTGTTTATCAGTTTGCCGTTACACGCAAAGTATAATAGGGTCCTAACATTTAACTGAGGTCAGATTGTTGAAAATCTAATTGTTTTGAAGAAGTTGATGGTACGATAGCGTTATTGTCACCATGAAAGGTTCTAATGAACCCAATCTAATACATGCTTCTTCACTGAAACCACAAGTTAGTGAGGAAAGTAGTCATGCATAACTTCCTGTTTCTGTGGTGTGTGCACAGAAATACCCACCACTGACTGCAATACGACTGAATCCCAGTGGGGTGAGCTGATGAGGAGAGTCAACAAGCAAGGACCAAGGAGATTTAGCAGGGATGGATGGTCTAGGACGCCTTGCTGTGTGTTCTCCGACCGACAGGAATCAAACATTAAAAGAGAAGACTTAGTTGTGTCATCTTGGCAAGGGGTCAAGGTGCAAACGCTGAATGCAATACTCTTTACACACATTTGTTTGAGAGAAATATGTACTTCTTGATTAAGTATCGTAATTTATTTGTGTATCTCCTGTATATATATTTGTCTTTACAGCATTACTGAACTGAAAATATGTTTTCAAGAGCGACCATTGCAACATGCCTGGACATAGAATGTATTGCCACTGAAACACTGACCGGTCTGAAATGATCCGCTAATCCCAATATAATACCTATAAATGCTATTTTTGTACAGTATCTTATGACCAAAGCCCCAGAGGAGCCCCGCAAAGCCAATGCACTACAGCGGCTATGGACTGCATCACTCCCTGATGGCGCCATCAGCAGAACTGTGTCAAATTAAACTCACTGAAGAACCCTGGAGAACACATGAAGAGTGTTTTTGATTAGGTGCCCCCCCACACACACCTTATTCCGGTGAAATCATTGAGCAAAAACGAGAGAAACAAGCCAATGTGCCAAAATAGCTGGGAAGGTATTTACTAGTATGTCCTAGAAGTATTTTGTCTCACACCATTGGCGTTAGCACTAATGAGGCGCTCTCTGTTTGCGGTAACAGCCATTGTGTTGAGCAAGCCTACTGGCATGTCTACATAGCTTCACTTAAAGCTTTTCCACACAAAGTTTATGCAATTCCCTGAACTCCGACAGCAGGCTGTTCCCAATCCGCCAGGGACGCAGACTGAGGGCGGGCTGCTTAGATATGCGGAGGCGGAGACGGGGGCGGGGACTGTTTGTTCCCTGCAGCTGCATCCTCAGTAAGCCGACTGGCCAGGAACTCCCCGTCGTCTCTGGGGGCGTTTCTTCACCACGCAGCCCCGAAACAGAACGACGCTAATGGGAGACGAGACAAGCACGGTCAACTTGTGTATAAACAGACCTATTCTATTCAGAGCTTCGTGCTCAGTCGATGTGCCTCCTTGTTGTTTTCGCACTGATGGATTAGACTAGATCGCTACAAATTGTACTCATATAAGGTCAAAACTACCCGTGCAGCTTTCTTAAACAACTAACTGAAAACCACACGAGTTAAAGTGCCCGGTAAATGTTATTGTTCATCAATGTGGATTCTATATATTGTAAAATAAATTTTGGGCCAGTAGGCTTTGCGTTGTATATTTTGTAACCTCCCAAAATTAAACAGAGACATTTTACTACACTTCCTGAACCCAAACCAGGTCCACAGACTCAGGGACGGCTCTAGGGATAAGCGACGTAAGCGGCTCCAGATTGCTCGTGAGCCCCAAACCACCAGGCGATCAAATTTAGCTTTGGGCCTCCAAAAGGCCAAGTCCGGCACTGCACAGATTCTACTGCATATTAAACATTGTATTTCTTAAATGAGCTAAAACTGTTCATTTGTAAGAATTATTTTTGTTTAGTGCAACTAACCTTTAACTTCCCGGGGTTCAGCTTACCATTCTCTTGATAGAGCAGCCGGCGGCATTCAAACAGTGAAACCAAACATGTTCCAGAGACTACTGACTTCAACAGGGTTATGAGTGACTGCAGCAATGAGTTTAGATAAATCCCTACCAACTTTACACGTGGACCAGAACATCTTTGCCCAATCGTCTTTGTGAAATGGGTAGGTCAAAGTGGACAGTGATCCTGGACTCCTCTTCCTCTCGGTCTCAGTCTCCCACATGCATTCTGGAAAACTCGGGCCGATGTTTGAAGTGACGTTTCCCACAATGATTTTCTTTTTAGCCACTTTCCCATATACGCCAATTCTTTTAGTGAAGTGCCCTTTCAACTAGGTCTTGCTGCTATATTATTGTGCTGGGGAGTTGGATCAGTCCTTCTCCACTATAAATCTTTGTAGCTCTAAGGAATGCATTTTCTAAATGTTCCCTGTGTTCTGTCATTTTGAACATAGGAGGATATTAGGTCTTGACCCACACCTGCAGAGTACCAGGCTTGACTCTTTGCTGTCCCTGTCCAAAGTCCTCCTGGTTGTGTTGCAGATCAAGACGAAACCTGATGATTTCAGCTGCCACTCTGCTGAACCCCCCCATCTGTCCCTGTCCTGGTAATGCCTCCGATCTGGACCAGGTTTAATTAGACTCTGGGCTCAGCCCACATGCATCAATTAACTATTACAATTTGGACTGGTCACCCCTCTGAGCCTGGTTCCTCTCTAGGCTTCTTCCTAAATTTCCTAAATTTTGTACTTAGAGAGTTTTTTCTAGCCACTGAAGTTCAACACTACTCTTGTTTGCTCCTTGGGGTTTAAGGCCGGGTGTTTTGTGAAAGCATTTTGTGACAACTTCTGATGTAAAAAGGGCTTTATCAAATAAATTTGATTTAAAGTTTTTGCACCACAGCTCATTATTATGTTATTGCACCACAGCTTTGTGTCATAGCAAAGAGGCTGAATCAATCGATTTTTGTTAATTTTATCTTTTAATCAGATCTTAAAAAGGTGGATCGATGTCAAATTCTAGAGATTTCATAATGAATGAGTCAATATTTTTGCTGCACTGTTTTTTTCTCTTAAAAAAGCACTGAAAAGGCTGCTGGTTTTGGTGTTTGTACAGAGTCTTGGGCTGATATGTCAGTGTTTCTGTTCAACAAAGATTCTGTCTCTTTTTTTATCAAAATTATTGTCCCCACTGTCATCAGTTTAATCCTAATGACCCCATTACCGCTGCTCCCTTTCTTACAGCAGCCGCAGTAGAACAAACAAGGGTTCAAAGATAGAGGCGAAATTACAACTATTAGACACAGCATACTCACTGAGCCAGGGACAATCAATCATTTATTATAATTCCAAATATGGACAACTGTCAGGCAGCCATTTGAAAATCCTCTAATTACAGCCCTCTTTTTGTTACATTCAGTAAGTTATTTACAATATTTATTTATTTATTTAATCAAGCATTTAGGCTGAGGCCCCTTGCAAACTGTGTTCTGTAGGCTAAAATCAAGGTATAACACCATGAGCAGCTTTTACTTTAGTCAATCATGAGATAATACAACTGTGAATAAAAGAGGGTGGGAGAGCCAGTTAAGTGAAAAATAAATAATTAATAAAAGAAAAATACTGAAAAATAGAACAAAAGTAAGAAATAATGAAAATAAAACAAAAGTAAAGCCTTTAAGGGGGAGAGATGCCAAACGAAGCCCTGCCAGACAATCATGCCCATCTCCTTTGAACTAACTCTTGAGTCTGAGGGCTTTGGCTGTGATCTTTCCACCTCTATTACTTTAAATGGCCAATGAAGTGAAAAATGGGGTGTACCAAATAACAGAACATCATGCCCACCAAACGTCAGACAAAGGTTGGCAGTCTGGAGCGCATAGCATGTTTACCAATCATAGCTAGCTACGTCATTAACTGATTAACCATGTGAAAAAATGCATCCTCAGAGACATGGAGAGAAGAGAAGGCGGTTAGGGCTGAGAAAGACAGAAAGGGAACCAGAGTGGTTGGTCATTTGGGACGTTCTCCAGGTCCAAAGAGATTTTATCTCACAAGATCAGTCTTGAGATGTTTGAAAGTTAAATTCATTATTTTAACCAGGATGCACATTGTGAAGGCCTGAGTGGACTGTGTTAACAGTGGTCAACCACAGATTCATAGAAATGAACTGCTACGATGGACAACTGACCCCTATTGTCATGGTCGCTGTTCCACCGGTACACTCACCGGTGCTGAGCTGGAGTTTCGGGGCATTGCTGTATCATGGTCATTGTAGTTCTATGGACTGGTCCGTGTCATTCTCCTGCACAAGGGTTTACATGGACGCCGCTGTCCTGCACTACATCATCGCCTGTCCGCAGAGCCTCTCTAAAACGTAAGCAGCTGTAGAATGCAGTCAATAGGTACTTGCGTAGATACTCAGCTTAATTGATTTCGTTGTATTATATGTATGGGCCAATATCAGAACAGCCTCAAGTCCAGTTTGTCCATCGTTCCAAAGTGCAGCATTTGTCTTTGTCTTGTCCACGTCTCCGGCTGTACCCATGTTCTTAGATAGGTCTATATAATTAAAAGATTAGGTGATTATGAGGTGATTGTGATCAGACTTAGTGAAAACAGGAAAGACAGTACAAATCGGGCCAACTTATCTTTAGATGTGAGTTACATTATTTGGAGAAAGTTTAAAGGTGCCAAAACCCTTGGCCACGACTGTATACACTCCCTGAAATGGTACATTAGGTCCATTTCATACATGATATGCTTTCTATATGCGCATCACTTTTTCATAGGCCTGCTGTATTTGAAGAGAAGAAGAGAAAGAAACAAGTTACATAACGGGGAAGCAGAAAGGTCATAATATACAAATAACTCTGCAAGAACATGAAATCTATGATTCAGGAGCCAAACCTGGCTTGGATCTGTTTCTTTCTAGCCAAGAAAGAGAACCAGAAAAGGAGTTCTCAAGTGTTTACTTAACGTCAGAGTGTCAACTAAAACAACTCAAAACACAACCATATAGAAGAACGTTGTTTAATATTCGGCCGACACTGAGTGTCTTTTTTTGCACCAAAGTCATTGGGGATGTGTTTATACAGTATGTGACTCACAGGAGCTGCGGTAATTATGTCCAAAGTGAATTCCTGATATTGGACTAGATCGCGTGCGTGTATGCGGGTATGTGTGTGTTTGTGTAGGCGTGGGTATGTCTGTTGTCCTTGTCTGTGTCCTCAGAGGTACAATGGGGGATTGTAGATAACTGACTGATACAGGGAAGTCATCTGGGTTTAGTGAAGTGTGCAGATGCATAGGCCACACACACTGACAAACACTCACACACACACACACACACACACACATAACACCAAGCTGACACTCCTTTAATGTGCTGGCTTCCCTTCAACTACACTCCCTTCTTGTATCAGTGACTTTCTTTCCTGGAATATATTTGACCGTAAGCTGACTCAGAGACCTACAGCACTGGCTTGATAGGGAAAAATAATGCTAAATAAGGTACCTACCCCTGTCATTCACACAAGCAAGCTTGTTCACACATGCTAACACATACAAGGCAGAGTTAATGTGATGGGGTATGTCTGGCAAGTGGGAGGGGCTTCATCTTTGGTTTTGTGTAATCTTTACTCATGAATGTATGTTCCTTTCTCCTGGGTTTGCCTTTTCTGTTATTTTGCGGGGAAATGGTGGGAAAGAACACACACCCAGGATAGGTTTTGTATGGTCCCCTTTGTCTGTGTTCAATAAATAATATTTGAAAAGCAATATCTTTTTTGATCAAACTTGAATCCAGGTCTGGTGAGCCAATCACCCCCCCAACATATTATAATCAGCGCTTAGAGGAAGCCAGTCTTCCATTTATACACCGCAAGTAGCCTGCTCATATTCCCATCTCTTCTCCTGGTTTTATACTCTAATTGGTTGTAGCGCTGAAGTGTCTCAGTTGCCATGGCAACGGAGACAACCCCTAAGGATTTAGGAAAATAAATGAAAGATCTTTGTCAGTGCGCAGGCTACAATGGAAATAAACTGTTAAAACACATTCACGTTCAGACCCACCACAGTGAATGCAGAATTGACTGGTGTGCGATACAACCCAACCGGTTACCTAATGCTGGGCCAGTGGGGCTTTTTGAGGTTGTTTCAGTTTTGTGTCGATTATGAAAATAACCGTGACAGCCAGTCATTGTTTTGATTAGCAAATACAAATGAATGCACATTGAAATAATGACATTTGGGGAGTTCATTGTACCTATCGGGTTATTGCTATGGGGTATAATTGAAACATACTTTATTCACATTAATTAAATATTTCAGAGCTGTACAATAGTTCATTTTCATGAAATGACATATTTATTTAAACTTAACCATCTCATTCCTGCTCCTTTCAGAAGGCTCGGCCACTTGCGGGACAATTCTGGAACGTTCCCTCTGGTAGGTTGGCAAAAAGTGGCCAGCTAGCGGTTCACGTTCTGATGCTACAGCAGATGTGTCTGACAAAATATTGTAATTATACTAATTAACGTGTGAGGAACCATCCAACTTTAAGATTAAAACAGCACAGTCCTCCTTTAATGTAAAGGAGGAAAGAGGATCTGGACACTGGAGGGATTAAAACCCACGGCCAGGTTGAATATATCATTTCTCGGAACATGAAACAACACATCCGTTTTGTGTGACCTACACACCTGACAGTGGATTGTTTCCCTCAGTGACGGAGAGCCCCTGTAAACAGACAGCAGTAGTTATGTTTGGCCTGTTCTTTACTTCAATGATTACCACATGGCCAGACACTGCCAGTTTTTTTTATGGATCCCCACACAGATACCAACACAGATATAAACACACATACCAGAAGCATGAGCAGGAGTTTATCTAGTTTCCACTGGAAGGTGATGGATGGGTTGAATCCACCTGGGTTATTAATGAATGGCTAGTAAGTTAATAGTGTTGAGTGGGAAGGGACAAGGTGACCAAGCGAGGATTGGAAGGATCTGGTGGGGATCTAATCTGAAATTCCAATTTAGCTAATTTGAAGGACCATCCAAAACAACCATCCAAACGTGTTTCAGTTCATGTATTCTAACAGAGGTCCCATCTGCACTGTGCCATTGGGCTGTACACTGCTGGCCATACTCCGCCCTCATTCAGGGTTGGTGGGTGTCCCTTTGGTTGATGCTTGGCAATGTGGGTGGATTGATTTCCTGGATTGATATCCTACCTGTTGGTCCCTGTCCAGGGCCTCCCCCGGATAGGGCCACAGTGTCACTGGACCCCCCCTGGCTCAGCCCCAAGGTCTTATGCTGCTATATTATTGTGCTGGGGGAGTAGGGTCAGTTCTCCATCTCCACTATAAGTCCTTGTAGATCTAGGGAATGCATTTTCTAAATGTTCTCTGTCTCTTGCCCTGTTTAAAACGTAGGAGAACATGAGGTCTTGGCCCAGAGCTCCGGAGTACCAGGCTTGAAAGACTCGTTGCTGTCCCTGTCCAAGGTTCTCCTGCTGACCCCCCATGGTGTCCCTGTCCTTGTCCATCTGGTTATTCTTCCAACCTGAACTAGGTTTAAATAGACTCTGAGCTCAGCCAATATGCATCGATTAACTATTACAATATGTACTCTTAATATGTTCACCCAGCACAGCCAGAAGAGGACTGGTCACCCCTCTGATACTGGTTCCTCTCTAGATTTCTTCCTAAATTTCGTCTATTTTAGGGAGTTTCTTCTACCCCCTGAAATTCAACACAACTGTTTGCTCCTTGGCGTTTATAGCCAGGTGTTTTGGAAAAGGACTTTGTGACAACTGCTGATGTAAAAATTGCACTATAAATACATTTTATTGACTGATTGTTTATTTAACGACCTTCATGATTAATCTTAAAGGGCACATTTACTTTCTTTCCACTTATTATTAGAGACTTTCTAGACCCCTAGAGAGAGTGTTAACAAGAGAAAAAGAAAAATAGTCATTTACATGACATTTCACTTAACATTGGCATGTATCAACAAACAAGCCAAGACGGTTGTAGGCTGGAATGTATCGTGCGTAGCAATTTGACCAGTAATCACCGTCCAGACAGACAAAGCTCACTTTCATATCACCATGGTAGCCTTCTTCATACTTCCAATGTTTTAGTATCACTCGGCGCAGTATATTCTATTGACACACTTGGCAGTGTCCAGTTCCTTGGCGCAAAACGTAGGCTATTAAAAAAGCATTCACTCCACTTTCACTTTTTGAGCCAGTTAACGATGTGTTACCCAAACCAACAGCATCACAAGTCACAAATAGAAATGTTTCTCTTCATGCTGTCTCCACTATCCAGGTGTATAGTCACTGGTAGCATTCCACTTATTTGGTTGCCTGTCCCTGGCCAGAGCTTTGCCAGCAATATGTTCCCCTTAGCTCTTAAATCAAAATAACTTTACATTTAATTTGACTGATTAATAATTTGCACAGGTCTAGTATGGCTAATGACCGTTTGTTAAGTAATTATTACCGTCACAATATCACTTGTCAGTAGATGTTTTGGATGGGATTATTATTTTTCCATTTAAACTGTTATCCCCTCAATGAATCCACTGTTTTGACGGAAGACCAAATGTTTTTATTGAGGTGTGAATACATCATTATTTTTATGATAGTCATCATTATGCTATGGATTTGAAACGTTTTTATGGATAAGAACTTCGGCTAAATTACAACAATGTAAATAGGCTATCAATGCGAAAATAAACATGCAATTGGTTTATTTGCTCCTTTGGAATCCTGTCTTGCAATCATGCATTTGGTCATGTATTCATATATGCTATAAAATGTAAAATATAAAAAGCAATAGTGTCACCTTTTCTACGTTTAAAGGTTTCTTTTTTAAAATTAGTATTATGTTTTTTATTTAGAAGTAATTAGTGATCTTTTTATGTAGTCCAAATGCCCTATTGGCTGATGGTAACTTAATAGTGATTCTGCCGTCAAAGAGATGCATGCTCACCAACCTTAATTATTGTTTAATTTTCCATTAATAAGTTACGCTGATGTAAAAAGAATAGTTGTTATTGTAAGTTTTTATTTAGAGGTTCATCAGGAACAAAGACAAACGCAAAACCTTGCTGTTGATGGTAGATCCATTTAGGTAGTTGGCCATATATACTGGGTGTCCAAAAACTCATTTTCTATCACATTGTGCACTGCTTTCACCCTGAAACAGTATTTCATTTGAGAAGCCCTGTAGGAGTGTATGCTCGTGCCATTTAAAAGGTTGACTTTCTTTAAACATAGCACTTGATTAATTATCTTGGCTTTCTCTTCCTTTCAGACAGAAAAAGAAATCATCCTCTTTGAATTGCATTCAATATCTGTGTTCCAAATGGCACCATCTTCCCTAAGCTGCACACCACTTTTGACCAGGACTTTGTGTAAGAAATAGGGTGCTATTTGAGAAGCTGAGGTCTCTTTGGATTACATTCAATACAGATCTAGTCCAGTAGGACGCAAGGAGTTGAAAGCAGCAGATAATTGAGCTATTGCTTGAAATGAATGATGGATTTGCTGATGGAAAGGAGCAATTATTCCAAACGTTGAAGGGGGCTCTGTCTCTTATAGAACTGGAGAACATTGATCTGTTGTAATGGTTTATGTAATTATAGGTGTTAGTGACGACAGCATGGTAAATTATGTTTCGCTTGGGGCCTCGAATACACTAGAGGCAGACCTGCACACCCACACACAAAATGTATAGCCAATCATTGCATCTTCATTTTCCATGCACCTCCATGCCTTCAATTGTCATATAGATGCTATCACGTATATTTTCGGTAATGTAATCAAGGTTCAAAACAGGGAGAAAATTAAAATAGTTCTGCCCTGTAGGTTGCACAGGAGGACATCTGGGAAGCATGGGATGAGTATCAGACTTGAAAGAAGAACAATCTGTGTAGTCCAGAATGTCACATTTGATTCATTATTCCTGCTGGAACATTCCTGGCGTAGAGGAAAGTACATAGTGCTGTCCTCTAGGTAGACCAAATTGTATTGTTGTGAAAGCACTAAAGCTAAATCTCCATATGATTTATTCTTATTTAGCAGATAGTGTCAATATGGAACAATGTTGACCGTAATTTCAGTGTTTCCAGATATGTCTCTGCTGGAGCTATTTCTGTTAACACGAGGTGCAGTATTTTAACATTGAGGTGTTGAATGCTATCAGTTGGAGGCCACTAATATATAACTATGAGTAAGATTTCCTGTCACGTTTTCCCATAATGCAGCAGGAAGGTGGAACCCAAACGTTGCCGATATCTTACAGTAAAGAGGAAGAGGAAAATCCCGGTCCGTTCAAATCACTCAGTAGTGAGGGGAAATGATGACACTCTAGAGAGCTTAAATTTCCCGTCTGACATGTTATTTCGGAGATCCACTGATAGACATACAGGGCCATTGGAATGTTTTCAGATCCCTTCACTTTCTTTACATGTTGTTGTGTTATAGACATCTGTTTTATTACCTATATTGTTCTGACAGAAATTGACACACAATACCCCATGGAGAAAACACCTTTCTAGAAATTTCAGCCAAAAAGCCAAGAAATATCTTATGTACATACGTATTCAGACCTTTTATTCAGTACTTTGTAGAGGCACATTAGGAAGCGATCACAGCCTTGAGTCTTCTTTGGAATGTCTCAACCAGCTTTGCACAGCTGGGTTTGACAGTTTTCACATTCTTTGTTGTAGATCCTCTTGGAGCTCTGTCAGATTAGATGGGAAATGTTGACAGTGTTCTTCAGGTCTGCCCACATGTTCAATCGAGGTCAAAGTCTGGGCTTTGACCGGGCCCCTCAAGGACACTCACAGACCTTTCTCAAAGTCATTCCAGCATTGTCTCAGCTATGTACTTTGAGTAGCTGTCGTGCTGAAAGATTCTTCTTTGACCCAGTGCGTGTCCTGGATCAGGTTTTCTCCAAGGACCTCTCAATATTTTTCTCTGTTCATCCTTCCCTCCATCCTGACCCGTCACCCAGTCCCTTCCAGTGCATTACATCCCGAAAGCAAGATGCTCCCACAACCATGCTTCACCATAGGGATGGTATTAGCCACGTAAAGAGCGGTAGCTCGTTTTTGCCAGACGTATTGCTTGGCATTCAGGCCTAATAAGCCTGCTCTGGGAAGAGTCTAGTTGATTCCAAATATCGTCCATTTTGCAACGACAGATCTCCTGGTGTTAATGGGATGATTCATAGAGAATGTGATACTTTACAAAGGTACTGTGGTCACTCGAAAATGTATAAAAATATTTTTTATTTAAATGTAAACAAACACATTAGCCTACATTACAGACACATTTTTCTTCAACCAGTAACTTCCAGTAATTATAGGGCACAAATTAATTCAAACCTAAGCTTATTCTGAGATTCTTTCCAATTACGTGGAGCAAGAGAAGTGAATGTGGTTTGCCAATTTCAGAAGATACACATCGTTGGTGTTTCATGTTCCAACCAAACCGTTTTTTCCATTATAATTGTTTTGACCTTTATAAATGAACTGAGATATAATGGAAGTTTCTACAAGTTTACCTTGTAAAATGAACCAAAGAAAAATGTATGATCCAAAATGCAATGATGTGTCCTTAAACAGTCAACAGAAATAGTGAAAGAGAGCATCCAATGGTCTAAGTCAGAAAGCTGCAGTTATCACACATTATATGAATTCTGTCTTAATCCAAAACAGACATACAAAATTCTTCAGAATTGCTCTCAGGCTATGGACAGAGAATTTCTGGAATCCTTTACTAATTCAAAAAAGCCCAAATGAAGCCAAACACCAATGTTTACAAAAAGGAAATGGTTTAATTAGTAATCAGTGTAATTTCAACATGACTTAACGGTTATTGGACTTACAGTAGATCAGGTATTTAGTATTTTGTTGTCGTTTGTTTGTTGTTGTTGCATTCAGCATTCATTTAATAGTGACTTCTGTAAAGCTCCTGAGTTAAAACATTTACAAAGATCAGGTGCATGCAAATCAACTGTTTATAAAAATGCCAACATCTGACTCCAGCAGGGATGGATAAAATACAGACCTGCATAGAGGCAATACGGATCCCCAGAGCTAAAGTGAAACATTTTGACACTGAGTTTGGATTCAAACTGGATCACCGACAATAGTGAGTTTTCTCCTTGAGATCAACGGAAGACGACAGACTTCCCGTCTGTAACCTATGAATGAGCACAGGGCAGTGCCAGGGTTGAACGCTCACGTTCCCACCACAGCAGAAGATTGTGATTATGGTTTGGTAATAATGTCAGGTACCATGTCCTTCCCTCTGTCATTCGTCATGCCCCGGTACTGTCTGTCCTTGCATGCGACCACAGTGACAGGACGCATGGCCCGGGACAGGATGTCTGCTGCCCTTGTACACTTTCACATGCAGTCACGCTGCAGTGAG
The DNA here is from genome assembly GCA_016801105.1 of Esox niger. Lineage (NCBI taxonomy): Eukaryota > Metazoa > Chordata > Actinopteri > Esociformes > Esocidae > Esox > Esox niger. The sequence goes on along the minus strand of JACXGJ010009549.1, from coordinate 565 downwards.
GCTCCGGACCAAGTGAAAGGACACGTCTTCTGTTGTTTGGGGTTTGTTTGGGGGATTGGAGAGGATACAGTGTGTGCAGACTCTACTCTGCTGGAATCTTTTGTGGTGAAATGTTTTGAAACAGCCACACATTTTCTAAATGTTAGGGAAAGCCACATATTTGATATTTAAGTAGTCTAACATTTTGCTTGTGTTTTAGATTATTTACCCAAGAGATATTAAGCGCAGATGCATTTGGAGATGATTACAGATATCTTGAATAAGATACATGAGAGAGACATTTTACTCCCTCACCATTAACAATAACAGGAGAGACATTCTACCCTCTCACCATTAACAATAACTGGAGAGACATTCTACCCTCTCACCATTAACAATAACTGGAGAGACATTCTACCCTCTCACCATTAACAATAACTGGAGAGACATTCTACCCTTTCACCATTAACAATAACTGGAGAGACATTCTACCCTCTCACCATTAACAATAACTGGAGAGACATTCTACCCTCTCACCATTAACAATAACTGGAGAGACATTCTACCCTCTCACCATTAACAATAA
>JACXGJ010009548.1:0-24029 GCA_016801105.1 Esox niger | reverse complement strand
ACACACACACACACACACACACACACACACACACACACACACACACACACACACACACACACACACACACACACACCTAGCAAAAGTATGGCGTGGGTGCATGACAGAGACAAATGTCCGGCCTACTAGATCAAGGGATGTTACAAAGTATAACCGTTACAGGGAAATGTCAATTGCCTACCATCGGCCATTGTCAAAGCTTCCATGACTTTGACTGGTAGGGAAGAGCCAAACGTCTGGACATCGAAATGGATAGCTTCTGAAGTTGAGTAACTCTGCACCCGAGTGGGGGTTGACCTGGAAACGAGAAAGCAAACGCAGTTGTGTATATACCTTGTAGTGGATGAGTGGCGAGCGCATAGTTGGTAGCTGTGGGATTTTCAGTCATGGACACTCACCTCGCTGCTAACGACGTCCTACGTGGGGAGAAAAGAAGCCCTGTTGGTGTACCGGCGAGACTCTTTCTACCGGTCACCCTTGAGGATTGCCTACGGCCCGAAATAGGGGTGGCACGAGGGGAATACATGTTAACGATTCCCCTAAACGTGTATTAATTATATCACAAACTCTCCCAACTCTTCTTATTTAGCGCGCACTTCAAACCACTATAGGCGCATAAAATATACGTCATGAAATACAACTTCTGATTCGCAGTACGAAGTTCCCACACTAGATGGTGTGGTTGAATTGTGTAATGGGATGTCTATACGAATAGTCATAGCAAATGTCGTTTGTAAGTAATCACTAAAATGAATATCAACAGTGATCTGTTACTTGTTTTGATTGTGTGCGTACATAGTCAGTACACAATGTTTTTTTGTGTGTCAGCACACAGAACACAAGATTGAAATTACTAGTATACATTAAGGCAAGATCAATCGATCAATTGATTACTCCAAAATGAGACCGAGCAGCCTATTTGATGGAAGGGGTGGACTCGACATGCTTGATGGAGTTGCGACGAAAGGCATTTGGGATATTTATGATAAACAACAAGAATATTCCATGAATATAATCTCATTATTATCTGTAACTGAGAACGACGGATATTTAAACGACATGCAGTGAGTGTCTAAATTGCACTTTGTGCCGAATACGTTTATACACTAATCCCGCGAAAACTTCAGAGGGCCCCGTGGTCCATTTTCTACTAGCTAGCTAGCAAGTAGGCTAACGTTAGCTGCTGCTCGCTAATGACAGGACTACAATACACTTTTTTGCTTTATAGTGGTTTAGTGCATAATTTGGCCAATGCAATCTTTCTCACGGACGTGTGATTCATGATTCTCCCAGGTTTCCATATGGTGGTGTTTGGTGAGCTTACTATAACTGCCAGTTTTATTAAACGGTTGTGTACAGTGTCAACCAAAAAGCTCCCCCTCGTTCAAACGATTTAGCAACAGAAGTATGTACATTTGACAAATATTTCTTAAAGAGCGTTTGTAGTAAGCACACGTTTACGGAAATGCAGTGCAGCAAGTTAACGTTGCAGTACCTATAACATGTCAGTGTCTGGTAAACGGTTTTGTTTTGGTCAATGTTTGCCCAGGCTATGAAGCGGGGACGCACGGAGCAGATCCAGCACACTGTGGCTCAGTACTTGAAGCGGAGGCAGTATGTGGACACTGAAAGTTCCCTGAAGGGACTGAAACTCTCTCAGTCTGCAGAGGAGATGGCTGCCAACATCACAGGTGAGGCTTTAAAGTGTCAGGCTTCTGGTCATTTTACTAGTGGTCTTTGGATAGATGGCTTCACTTCATGAGGTCAGATAGTTTCCCTCTGCGTTCCAACTGTCCTGTCATGAATGTAAAAATAAAGTACAAAAAAGGTGCACGTTTGCATTAAAAGTTGATTGTGTTAACATGTTTAATCCTTTCCTCTTTCTCTCTGAGCAGTGCAGACCGAGTCGGGATGTCCAAACATTGTTTCAGCTGCCCCTTGCCAGGCTGACCCTCAACAATATGAGACACAGTTCTCCAGACTACGGAATTTTCTCTCAGGTACTTTGCAGTTGCACAGACTGTTAAGAAATTTGTCCCCATGCCAGTATCCTTAATTGTTTGTTGCTAAGTGTTGCCTATGAAACAGCCACTGCACGGGAGAGTGATGTTCGTGACATGTCCAGAGAAACCTATTTCTTCCACAGAGGATTCCATCTGGAAGAACTTTACATTAATTTACAATGCAAAACTGTAATGGTTACAGATATTTACTTGCTCACAATACTTTGCTACAGTACAGTAGTTCTGTTTAAGTGGTGGATTTGTAATAGCATTTTTTAACCTATGCTAATACTTCCTCGTCAACTCTGCTTCCTTAAACATGAGGCCATAGGGTCCAAACAACATGAAATATCTCTTGAGAGAAAACATACACACATTAGATGAATTCAACAGAGAAGCTGTCATGTATCAGGCATGGATTGTAAATACCAGGCTTGTCAACGTGGACATGAAACCGTGGCCGCACTCATTCGTATTGTTTATTTCTTCCGGTCCAGAAGCGGAAGTGCCCTGGGGCCAGGAGGTGAGCTGCATCCTGTTCCCCCTCTTCGTCTACCTCCACCTGGGCATGGTGCGGTGCAGCCTGAAGGGGGCGGTGGATGGCTTCTACAGCCGCTTCCACAGCTTGTTCCTTGGTGACGCCGAGCAGCGATCCACGGTGGAGCAGCTGCGCCACGTCCTCACCCAGCAGGACGTGGCGGCCAATCCCAAGCTGCTGGCCTTCCTTGACCACAAGTACGTGGTGCACCTGACGGAGCCGGCCTACAGTTACCTGCTGCGCTACCTGCAGAGCGAGGACAACAGCGCCCTCTGCAGGGCCCTCGGCACCCACATCCAGGTCGAGGTCACCTCTTCGCCGCGCACGGACTACCAGCTCTATGGGACGGCGAGCGCCGGGGCCCCTGAGGGGGGAAAGGCAGCCGGTGTGGAGGTGCCGGCGGGCGTGCCGCAAAGCGAGGCGGCCCTGGAAGCGCTGCAGGACTCCATCAAGAGGGTGCGCGAGGGTCCGCCGTCGCTCACCACCGTGTGCTTCTACGCCTTCCAGCACACGGAGCGGCTGCTGAACACGGCGGAGGTGTCGGCCGACAGTAGGCTGTTGGCCGCCGGCTTTGACAGCTCGGCCGTCAAGCTGTGGAGCCTCAGGGCCAGGAAGCTCAAGGCCCGGTCGCACCGGGCTGACGTGTCGCGCGTCCGCCTGTCCTGCGACGTGCTGGAAGAGGTGAGGGGCATTTCTGTAGACAGGAATTCTTAGATAAGACACTGGTTAGATTGGCGCTTCTCAACCCTCTCCTGGGGACTCACGGCCACTCCATGCATGATTCATTCCCAAGCTAGGCTAGCATCCCTGAATTAAACTGTTGTCTAATGGTCAAGCCCGGGCTGTTTGAATCCGGTGTTTTGGGGTTACGGCAAAATTGTGAGACGGCTGGGGATCCCCAGGAGAGGTTGGAGAACCACTAAATTGGATAAATGGCCTGGTGGGTGGCGGTAGAACATTTCCATGTAAAGCTCAAAGCCGTCTGCCTGGAATATGTCAAAATGTGTTTTCCCGCCCGTCCAGGCCGAGGAGGAGGACGGTTTGGGCAGCGAGATCAAGACCCTACGCGGCCACAGCGGCCCGGTGTTCCGCACGGCCTTCCTGACAGACAGCTCGGGCCTGCTCTCCTGCTCCGAGGACACGACCGTCCGCTACTGGGACCTGGGCAGCTTCACCAACACGGCCCTCTACCAGGGCCACGCCTACCCGGTCTGGGACGTGGACGTCAGCCCCTGCAGCCTCTACTTCGCCAGTGGCTCCCATGACCGCACGGCGCGCCTCTGGACCTTCTCCAGGACGTACCCCCTGCGGATCTACGCCGGCCACCTGGCAGACGTGGACTGCATCAAGTTTCACCCCAACTCGAACTATCTGGCCACGGGCTCCACCGACAAGACAGTGCGCCTCTGGAGCACCCAGCAGGGGGCGTCGGTGCGCCTGTTCACGGGCCACCGGGGCCCGGTGTTGTCCGTGGCCTTTGCACCCAATGGGAAGTACCTGGCGTCGGCGGGCGAGGACCAGCGGGTTAAGCTGTGGGACCTGGCGTCAGGCGCCCTGGTCAAGGACCTGAGGGGTCACACAGACAGCGTCACCAGCCTGTCGTTCAGCCCGGACAGCAGCCTTGTGGCTTCCTCATCCATGGACAACTCTGTCAGGGTGTGGGACGTCCGCAACTCCCACGGGGCGACCCCGGCGGACGGATCCTCCAGCGAGATGGTCGGGCTCTACACGGGGAACACAAGCAACATATTCAACGTCCAGTTCATGGCCTGCAACTTGCTCCTGGTGACAGGCACAGCACAGGAGAAACCGGAACCGTAGCCATTTTGTTTTTCTCCGCTCTTTTGTGGGTATTGGAGTTTGGATTAAAAGTTGTCGTGAGGTCTCGCCTCAGACATGGTCACCGTGGAGACAAATGTTTTTCTTCTTTAACCAATCAGAATTCGAGGAGTTTTCTTATTCACGCTTTTGCCACAAACGTTAGGGGCAACACAGATGTCTCTGATAGATTCCCTTCATAGTAGAATTTCCACGTAGGATGTTAGCTTGACTTGATAAGAACGATACAGGATTATCGGAAATGATCTGAGAAATTGATCTGATAAAGCGCTTAAGAAGACGGTTACTTGAAATGTTAAATCAGTAGCTTTCACTTCTCAGACTGTGTCCTAAACATGCTATGAGGTGCAGAATTGCTACCAATGTAAGAGTAAATACAGCTTTAAGTTTTCCCTACCGTTTTGTTTAGTGGCATTGTTTGTAATATGCTGAGAAATGTAAATATTGTTTTTTTTTTATATATATGACAGTACGTGACTGTTTTTCCTTTAAGATATTTCACCCTGTTGCATGTTTGTCTTTGTGGGCATTGATAAAGTTTAGAAACTGATTGGATCTTTGGTGTGTTTGTCTTTGCTTCAAGTAACTATCATAAAGATAAGACACAATGCAATAATTCAGTTTAAACTAACTTGGCCTGCGATAAGTTGATAGAATATCCAATACGGCCCTCGTCAATAACTATCACAATTTACAAACCCGACATTCCACAACACATTCTATCGCCAACTTGTCAGCCTGGATTAATACTTTTTACTCCAGCCCATGAGCCCAGCCCAATGACGGAGCGAGACGGAGAGGGAAAGTGGGCGAGGCAGGGCTCTATGGCCCTGGAGAGGCCCAACCGGTTTCAGTCTGAAGGGTGTGTACATGTATATCCAGCCACATGCATGTTTGCACTCACCCAACTGGCTTGTCACCCCAGCCCACAAATACACATCTAACACAGGACGGGCCAAACGACAGCACCTTCTCTGTCACAAACCAGTAGCATCTCTCCCTGGGACGCACACATTGTCCTTAGTCTGTACTGTTACCAGCCCCTCAGAATGCCCGCTTTCTCATCCTTGTCTGGTGGGACTGTGAAGCCCGACCAGGCTCTCAGCACGCAGAAGGATGGGAAGACCTTTGAACAGCTGAGGCAGGAGTGTCTGAAAAAGAAGAAACTGTTTGAGGACCCCGACTTCCCCGCCTGCGACGCGTCCCTCTATTACAGCCAGAGTGTGCCCCTCGACTTTGAATGGAAGAGACCCGGGGTATGTAAAGCTGCATTAGAAATGGCCTAATGTGACTGAAAGGACAGAGGGGATCACAGTGTAAATGTAACATCAGTTGTTGGGCGATGAGAATGAATGGATGAATGGCCTGGGTAAGTTCACATTGGTTCTGAAGACCAGACACGGCAATGTGCAGGGATATAGTGGTACAAGCCTTACATACCTTTTCGTGTTTGCATCAAATCTTACAACCTCTTTAAAATCAGTTCTGCGAGAAACGAATGTCATAGCAAGAGACTTAAGTATAATGAAATCCCTTTGTCAGTCTTTGTATCTTAACAGTTCTTATGACATTAAAGCTGAAGAAGCTACAGATAAGGCACGGTCATCTGGAATGTTACATTGAAGCTCGCACTGACTGTTTATTGGCTTTTCTAGGAGTGTTGGTTGACTTAGAAAATCCAGTTTTCACTCCAGGGCATTTCAGTATGTGTTGAACTTTCCCACAGACAATCAATGCATTTGATAATGTGGATCCTGAATTGTGTATCTATTAAAGGGATATCTTTATCCCCAAAAAACGATTTGAGTGTTTTGTTAATTAGTACGTTGCTAATGCAACACCCACCTAAAGTGCGTGTGCATGTTAAAACAACCAGTTTTTCAAGATGGAGGACTATAAGAACCCAGATCACTTGTTTAAGAACACAGTGATGCATCATTAAACACCATGTACCTTCTTTGAATGAAAGTGCTTGGAAACTTAAGTGTTGACATCAACACTTGTTTGGATTGCATTGTCAATGCGTGAGCAAAAACAACCCTGTGGTATTCAGGTAAAACACTGATTCTGACGAGGTGGCCTGGTCTGAACGTGGTGGTTATTAATGTTGGTCCCCCGTGAGACGTCATATTGGTCAGGATCTCACACTCAAAATAACTGTTGCTAAGATTACAGAGAATGGTAAAGGCGTGTGGCAGTTTTTCAAGAGGTAACATTTGTGTCGGAGATCAATCCACAAAATCTCACTGTGACATTAGGGAATAAAATGAGGAAGATGCCCCTGACATCCTAGTTGATGATTTTTACACATATTTGTCTCGGGCGTTCCCTGTGAATGAATACCTGCCCACCTGCCTCTGTTACAGTATGTGGCCAGCGATGGAGGACTGAGTAAGTGTCCAGGAATGTGAACACTCCTACTCAAGCCAGCGGAGTCACAACCTGTTTCTCTACGCTGTCTCTAAGCATCTTACACCTGCTCTTATTCCATTACAGGAGCTTTGTAAGGATCCCCAATTCATCATCGACGGGGCCGACAGGACAGACATATGTCAGGGAGCACTAGGTTTGTATTAGTCTCTTAGGTACATAGGTGGGCACAAGTTTCTAAATGATACAGAATGCAGCAGATTGCGGGATTGGAGTGGCCTATGGTTAGTGTTAAAACAGCTAGTTATGGCATGATAAAGATCTAATTAAATTAGCACATACCCATCAGCAGATATTCAAAACTAATTCCGGTTATTTCTGCATTCACCTGTGTGGGTGATCCCAGAAACAAACTCCCAATCCTGGCATTGCCCGCACCATGCTCTGCCAATTGAGCCATAAGAGCTAAGGCTACTGCAAACAAGGCTTTTGAAGTATAGGTACTGACACCTTTCTGTCACTCAGGGGACTGCTGGCTGCTGGCAGCCATTGCCTCACTGACCCTCCATAAGGAAACGTTGGCTAGAGTCGTGCCCCTCGACCAGAGCTTCGACCAAAGCTACGCCGGCATCTTTCACTTTCAGGTAGATACCACCTGAGCATCACTGTGAACTGTTACCTCATATTCTGTATCACTATTATTGATTAAAATGTTTGTCATTTCTGTATGTACTTGATGATTATCTCTCTCCTGTAGTTCTGGCAGCACAACAGATGGCTGGACGTGGTGGTGGACGACAGACTTCCCACTGTTCGGAACCGCCTGGTTCTGGTCCACTCTCAGTCCAGCAATGAGTTCTGGAGTGCGTTGTTAGAGAAGGCCTATGCCAAGTACGTTTACTTTAAAAACAAATACTGGGATAACATTTACACAAACTAAAATAAAAGTTTTGGGCAACCATCAAGAAATGCTTATTGTTTGCTTGAAAATGGCATGAAGTTCTTGTAAAATATCTAAAATACCTGCAAACTATTTTTCAAGAAATGTAAACAAATATAAGAAAACCAAATGCCCCTTTCATAGTTTCTGTATCCCTCCCGGTCCCATGTTCTATCAGGCTAAATGGGAGCTACGAGTCCCTGAAAGGAGGCAGCACCCTGGAGGCTATGGAGGACTTCACAGGCGGTGTGGGGGAGACATACGAGACCAAGAGCGCTCCGGCGGACCTCTTCACCATCCTGAAGAAGGCCTACGACAGAGGCTCCATGATGGGCTGCTCCATTGACGTAAGAGAGACCGTCATTTCTCTCGTGGACAGACAACAGTTGGCATGAGATAACAAACAGCATTTGTTTAAGATTTGGACAAATCTGGAATTTGCAGGGCTTTGAATCTTTTGAATTTCAGGAGGGGTAGAGAACTGGCCCATAGACTTGCTGGTAATTTCTGAAAGAGGAAGATTATCTAAGTTTAAAAACAGATTCAACCGCTCCTAAACAGTAACAGAAGATCCTCATAGACCCAGTCACGTATCTCCAATGGGTTCAGAATAGGAGTGATGTTCAGATTTGGGATCGTTTTGGGTCACAACGAGTAGGGTGTGTTTTCTTCCTCCAGATCACCAGCTCGGCCGAGTCAGAGGCCCAGACAACCACAGGGCTGGTGAAGGGCCATGCTTACTCCATCACAGGCCTCGAGGAAGTCAAGTACAGGGGGGGGAAGGTCAGGCTGATCCGCATCAGGAACCCTTGGGGAGAGGTGGAATGGAACGGGCCCTGGAGTGACAAGTGAGTCCTGTCAAATTTCCATCACCGTGTCCCTGAGGTAAAATCAAATACAGATCTGCGTACGCTGTGCATTGTGGGAGAGTTATGTTTTGATGAAAGGTTTTCTGTCCCGCAGCGCGAAGGAGTGGAATATAATCGACAGTTCTGAGAAAAAACGCATTCTTCTCAACTCAATGGAGGACGGTGAATTCTGGTTAGTATTGGCCTGCAACTCTCACAGTGACCCGTATCTGTATAATTATAGAATTATTATTATTATACAGCACTGGAAAAAATGAAGGGACTACTGCAAAGTGAACCATTCTGTTCCTCACTCAATACTTTCCTTTTCTGCTTTTTTGGAAAGTAAAGAAAAAGGTGCAGAGGTCAATGTGTGATTATTATATACATATATTATTTAAAATATATGTATTCTTCTAGTTTTATGAATTCCACAGTAAAGAATATACCTCATGTCAGTAACTCTGGTCTGAGGAGCTACCGGTTTTTAAGACTTTAGTTCCCTGGGCTCTACAGAGACGAGTTTTGGCTGACACTGTAGTTCACGGTGAAAGGGGATTTGAAAAGAGTGTTTATTTCAGGATGGAGTTTGAGGATTTCAAGGCCAACTATGACAAGGTAGAAATCTGCAACCTGACTCCAGACTCTCTGACGGATGACACCAAGCACAAGTGGGAGGTGAACATATTCGAGGGCAACTGGATCCGCGGTTCTACCGCCGGCGGCTGCCGGAACTTCATAGGTGAGAGGACAAACGTCTCCATTAGAAATGCGTGAATTCGATTTGACTGAAATGCCTAATCCACCCAACTGGTTGTTACCTCTTCTAAATCGAAAAGCCAGTCTGCACCCTTCCAGTGTGACGCCAGCATCTTAATTAACTGGTTCTCCTTAGACACGTTTTGGACCAACCCTCAGTTCAAGCTGACCCTGAAAGATACCGACGATCATCATGACCACTGCAGCGTGATCATCGCCCTGATGCAGAAGAACCGCCGCGCGTTGAGAAAGGAAGGGCTGGACTTGGAAACCATCGGCTTTGCTATTTACGAGGTCAGAGAGGCTGAAGGATGAGAGGCCATTTTTTTATTTTGCCTTCAAATTTCTAATTCGGTTTCTCGGAAACAATTATGGCTGTCGTGGATACCCACAATGTTCCTCATTGAAATACAGAGGGTATTAAAAATGGTCTCTCTTAATCTTCTCGCGTAGGCCCCTGATAATGTGGACCACCTGGGGAAGGACTTCTTCCGCTACAACGGCTCCAAGGCCCGCAGTAAGACCTACATCAACGTGAGGGAGATCTCGGAGCGCTTCACCCTTCCCCCAGGGAACTACCTCCTGGTGCCCACCACCTTCCAGCCCCACCAGGAAGCCGACTTCCTCATCCGCGTCTTCTCTGAGAAGGAAGCCCAAGCCATGTATGCATACCAAAGTGCATTTAAGCTTGGAGTATCGGTGTTGGTTTAATCTTGTAGGCGATCATGCGGTAGATGTAATGAAAGCCCTTGATGGCTGTAGGCAATATTGGTTTGACATTTAACACTGAGTGTAGACTTCATTCGCTCATTGACATTCAGTGTAAGATTTGTGACTAACTGCAGAATGTCATTTACAGAGAGATGGGAAACACAGTTGAAGCTAATCTGCCAGAGGTAAGTACTATGCTAGTGAATATCCCAAAACTGCCAGTCAGCGATGCTCTTTGCTAAGTGTTAATGGTGTGTTGTGGTGTGTCTGTTTCTCAGCCTGCAAAGCCCAGTCTACCACAGGATGAGACAGCTGAGGAGAAGGGACTTCGAAGGCTGTTTGAAAAGATTGCCGGCCCTGTAAGAAAATACGAATGTTAATGAAAGCTAGGAGGAGCTGAACATGGTTACAACTGGCAACATGCGTTGTTCTCTTTAAAAACGTGATCCTACTTCCCTAGCTTCCTGAAATAATCACTCATCCTGATATGGAGTTTGGGCACCCCCTGTTGGCCATAAAGAGTTCATGGCTCTGTCTGGGGTTTTTTTCTCCATAGGACCAGGCCATCTCTGTCGTGGAGCTTCAACAGGTGTTGAATGGAGTCTTGAGCAGGAGTAAGCAGCCCTCAAGTCACATCTACTGTTCTTCAGTTCAACATAGTCTTTACCATAAAGAGCAGATAAAACAAATTGGGGCTCCAAATCCATATGTATGAACGATGCTTGAAATCACAATAATGGTTAACTTACACACTAGTTCAGTAGAGATATAATATAAGGAGAGTATAATTATAAATTAGGATTACATACGGATTTTTATTACCTTTCTGTTTCTTTTCCTTCAGGGAAAGAAATCAAGTTTGATGGTGTGAGTTTGAACACCTGCCACAGTATCATCAACCTGATGGACGTATCCTTCACCGGTTCTAATCGTCTGTAGTGAGAAACGCTACTGAGTTCAATATTTATTTTCCTCTTGTATAAATCATTTGCCTTAACAGATTAATCCAGGCTGACAATTCAGGGCAACTTGAGTTCCAGGAGTTCAAAGTCTTCTGGGAAAAAATGAAGAAATGGATTGTAAGAACACGAGTACCATATATTCCGGTTTGTTACAGTAACAAACATTATTCAAGATTTTGATTGTCGTTAATTGTTTTTTTCCAGATTCTATTTCTCTCTTATGACACTGATCGCTCAGGGAAAATGTCCACCTATGAGCTCCGATTAGCTCTCAAAGCAGCAGGTGAGAGACAACAGCATGCTGCATAGCAATAGCAATATATTATCTCTATAGTAGAGTGTAAGCATAGAATATTATCTCAATAGTAGAATGCCAGTATTGAATCTCATATCTCAATAGTAGAATTGTATCATAGAAACTCAAAAGGGTTTGATCTGATTTTGACATTAATAGGCTCTTTATTAGCTAATACCATGATTAGATTATATTCAACTTTATTGTGACTGAACTGTACGAGTTCAGTACAACGAAATGCAGTGATCATCTACCCAGAAGTGCAAATAGAAGAGGGCAGGAAAAGTACAAGTATTAAAGTGTACGTTACAAGTGGAATGTGATGTCCAATGAAATAGATCTGCGATGAAGGCAATACAGTGCAAAATTCCAATTCTAAATGAGCAATGAAGGCCAAAAGGCGAGGGCAGAAAATGTACAAGTATTGAGTATATGTATGTACTAGTGAGAATGAATAGTTGTGTAATGAGACAAATGCAAGTACACATGGCAATTCCGACTGTTGTATGGCGCAGCGGGTGATGAAAACCAATGTTGACAGCTAATGCCTAGATCACCACTATTCTTCCTAGGGTCATAACAAAAGAAACATTATCATCTGAAACGAATGTTGACTCGAGAAAGACACTACTGTATCAAAAACCAGAAAGGCGTGACTTGGGTGTGAGTCAGAGCCTTACTAATATTGTCATGTTGCCTTCGTCCAAGGCATGAATCTGAACAACAAGCTCCTACAGCTGCTGGCCTTGAGGTTTGGTGATGACAACTATGAGATCGACTTTGACGACTACCTCACATGCATCGTGCGCCTGGAGAATATGTTCAGTAAGCATTAGACCAGATGTTTGTCTGTTGTATGATTGGCTACGTTTTCTTTTTCGGTTACTTATGTACCAAGTCTGGATAAGAATACTGACAGGTTAGGGAAAGTAAATTTGTTTTAGAAGAAGGATTATGGTAAATACAGGAAAGACAAACTCATGTACAACTTTCTCATTGCGGCATTCCTTCTACATAGGATAGTAAGACAAAAAGTTAAATATGAAATCTACTGTTACATGGATTTTAGCACTAACACGTTTTCTGTCAGATATAATTCAAGGTTGTGGGGTTTTCTGGCTAAATTCTATTTATTCTACACCAGGGGTTTTCCAGGGAATGGACAAAAACAACAAAGGGGTGGTGAATATGAACGTTGTGCAGGTAAAATGAACATTGGTTGGGCAATAAAAAAAGATAATATGCTGTTTAATATGATATGTTTTCACTGTAAAATCCATCTAGTGTGCATACTGAAACATGAGTAGCTGTTGACTGCAACATTTTGTCTCTACAGTTCCTCCTCCTCTCCATGAATGTCTAACGAGGATCAAACTAAAGTTCATACCGGAAGAACACAATAAAACAACAGGCGCGGGATGCAATATGCGTGGCAGATAATCTTGTTACCAGCCACTCCCTCTGGGAATGACTTCAAGTAGATTTATAAGTCATATGTAACAGACACCTTTTTAACACGCTATTTGTTTTGTTTTACAGTTTTGTATGTGTCTTATATGTTACCCTAGAATAAACTGTTTTAGATTTATGCCTCTTGAATTCATCAACAAGGATTAAACGTGTTTAATACCTCTTTTTGAGTCCCTTTAATGATAGGCCCGCATAAGCCTGCATTGTTAGTTGTAAAATTCATTTCGGCATCATGTATCAACTGATTTCTTTATTTGGGATGAAACAAAATAAAAATATGTTTTGAGCAATAATTCAGATATTGCTGTCCATACTTTAGATTTGTCTGAAAATATTCCAATTCAGGCTAATGTTTCTCAAAGTCGAGACAGTTGATGATTGAGGCATGTCCTCCTGTACATAGCTCACAAGGCCTTTTTTCTTTGTACCACACTACTAGCTTAACCATGAGGTTTTCGCTGCCACACACGTGCTGGAGATCATAGTTGTTTCCTGGCCAACGACAATGACAGCTCACAGGTGCCTCTAACGGAAGAAGTCGCTTGAGCGTTACTAGCGCTAGTTGATACTAGCGCTAGTACGACACCTGTCCACACCTGGTAATGCTGAGCCAATTCTGCTTCGCCCTCTGCTGTAATTTTGGGCAGTCAATATGCTGCGACTTGGTTTATAACACCTGGCCACATTGATGCAGTGCTGTATTTTATGGTATTGAATTAGACAACTGTACCACTGGGGTAGAGTCTGTTGTTTAAACAGGTATAAAAAAAAATGTGCTGGCAATTTGCAGCCACTGGCAATTATAAAAGGTTTTCTCACAAGTACAATTCATTGACTGATCTCTCCTGAAGGAATCATGCAAGCCTTCTTTAACTCATAAAAAATTTCAGCAAGCTAACTACTTCAAAAGAATTTAGTTAACAATAGCCATGCTTTAATAGTTGTTTCTAGCCTGTCAATCATAACCGTAGTGTCAAGTTTCAAGTATATTTGTCAAATGTATTGAATAACACAGTGTACTCCTGCACAATGAAATTATTGCGATATGGCACCTGACATCTACTCAATAAGAATTAAGAAAAAATATAAAAATGTAGCAATAACATACAGTGCATAACACTGTAAAACTAGCAGCAATTTAAGAAGAGTACTGTAAAACAAGTAGCAAATCGGTATAAAATATTATAGGTATGGCAAGTATGGCATCAATATACAAGTATGGCAATAACATACATAACAAAGTAAACTAGCAGCAACTTATGAAGGAGGATTGGGAAATGCCGAATATGGTAGAAGCATTGAGCATTATAGATACATATGAGTGTAACATGCTTGTGAATGGTGAGAGGGAATATTCTAGTGTACATTAAAAGTACCTGAAAAGAGATCAGAGCATCTGGAATGTTCATGTGGGATCAGTATGATCGTCAGTGTTATTGGTTGTGGAGCCTTATGGCCATTCGTTGACATGAAGAAGGCTGTGACCTTCCACCTGGTACACGCACAATATTAACCTAATGTCTAACACAAACCTTAAATGATAACCAATAATCACATATCAGCAGATTCTGTCATGAAACGAAAGTGGTGGGTTGCAATATTTGTTCAGCACTCCAATGTATTTTCAAAGCTACAAACCGCTACAAATGCGTGTTTTGTCCACTAGTGGCCTCTATCACCACTCTTTGGGGTTCCATTTACTTTATTCTTGTTTATCATCGTCGATTTGTTTGGTCTGACGGGCTATACCAACTGAAGATGGGAAACATAAACTTGTTTTCAATTAAAATGATTTATACAGAGAAATAAATATTTGCTTTGACAACACTACATATTAATAAAAAAATAAAAGACTGACTAAGAGTCTGTTCTTCTGTATGAAGTTTACAAACACCGCTTATGTTATGCGAAATGGTGTGTTCCATAAGACATGGTGAAAGCAGCGTGTTGGCTGCGAGGAAAGAGGCAACGTGGATAAACAATTTTGCCAATATCTGAATCCATTCAGCGTAGATGACACAATTTAAACGCTAGATAGACTTTAATATTTATAGAAACACATTTGGAAGTGTGTTTACATCGATCCAATAAAGACAATGGTAAGCAACACTGGTTTAGCTTTGCTAGCTTTTAAGCTAAAATGCTAGGTATTCAGACATTTAGGCAGCTAAGATATGTTGGCTAGCTAGCAATAACACAAACGTCCTCTGTTGTGATTGTCATGTTTTAAACCAGATACCTCACTTACTTTGCTATCTAAAAGTGTGCTTCAGCCAACCAACTCGAGCGTTACCTACATGTACAACGGTTAACAACAACAGTAGTATCAACTATTTGCAATTAAGGACGTCATACATTTGTGCCTAATACAAATGTCGCTTAAGAGGACTTGTAATCAACCAATACCACATGCGCCATTTTTTAAAAACGGTTGGGTCTACAGACCATGAGTAATATGTAACAAACTAGATTGTGAAATGGCCATCATTTGTTGTATTTCCTGTAGCCTAACAAAAGGAAGAAGCCATTCATTGACAAGAAGAAGGCTGTGACCTTCCACCTGGTTCACAGAAGTCAGAGGGACCCGCTCACTGCCGATGAGAATGCCCCCCAGCACGTCCTACTCGAACAAAAGGTAAGCCTGCAAGGTGTTCAGTGTTCAGCCCAATACCTTTTTGCAGTTGTCACTACAAATACCAAAAGCTGGTTGTTTCAACATTTCGTCTGCTTATGTTAAAGTTGAATTTAAGGTCGAAAATCCATTTCATTAATCAAGGACGTTTGTAAAATAAGAAATACTGAGACATTTTGAAAAACTGCTTTGCGTGCAAGTATGTTTGTTTTTTAGCTCTGTAAGCAGTTCCTCTGATGTCTGGGTTCAGGTCGAGGTGGAGGTGGAGAAGAGGCAGAAGGTACAGAGGGAGTTTGGTGTATTCTTCGATGACGATTACAACTATCTGCAGCACCTGAAAGAGAAGTGTCAGACCGTAGAGTGGGCATCATCCGGCAGGCCACAGGGAAGCAAATGTCCCCTTGACCTCAAGGATGGGGAGGATGATGACGACGCCGAGGGGGAGGACGAAGAGGAAAAGGCTACTTGTGTAAGTCTGACAATGTCCACTGGCTGTTACATTTCATCTTCACGACGGCATACTAAGCTTAACCACGGCAGCCCAGGAACTCGACACACCCAGACTGCTGATGAAACTGGGTTTGCACAACCAAATCGTTTCTGCATAAACTCTAGGGCTGACCCAATTCAATCAACTCTTCGGCTGTTGAGTTGGCAGTCTGTTGCTTGACTAAGATGTTTATAGTCGAGCAGTTGCATGGCCACCCAACCGCCAATTGCTTTGCTGTGTAGTCACTGGGTCCAGTCAGACTGGCCAGATAGCTTAGTCCGTCGCTCAACAAAATATGTGCTTCTGAAATTGTATGTGGTTGTGTAATGTACGATAAATGGTGCAACATAATATTTTAGGTTACAACATGTTTTCGGAATTGGTGTTGTAATGAGGCCCGGACTAATTCCAAACATCCCCTTTCATGTATACACATTCCTATTTTTGAAGACGGCACATGAATTTGAGCGCTGTTGTTGCCATGTTTTTTTTTCTTCCGACCAATGTAGCTGTACTTTGTTTCTTTTAGTTTACCTGCTCCGGACAATATGTCCGATCTTTCTGTAGTATGAGAAGCATTGACACTAGCGAGTGACGCTGAAAAAAGGTTTCATGCGAACTTGGCAAACAGCAGTCGGTGTGCCCTTGAAATCAGTCAATTTTTCTTTAAGTTGTCAGGCAACGCCATTTTGACTTTTCAATCTTTAAGTAAGATAAGAATATCTTTATTGTACTGTTGAGTGTTGATTGAATAGGCTCCTATGCCGAATCTGGCGGTATGGGCACTATAACAGCTGCTGTTTGTTACGGTATTGTTTTTTAAATTAAACAGAATTGAATGGTTTAGGGAAATCATGGTATTTTTAATCATGGTATTTGTGCTTTTTCTTTTCCGCAGACCGTCTCTTTCAACCTACCCTCCTCTGTGTTTGCGTCTGAGTTTGAGGAGGAGGTGGGAATGCTGAACAAAGCGGCACCGGTCTCCGGTAAGAAGCCTTTGTTAGCCCAGTAGTGTGCTGCGTCTTTTACACATTCACAAAACCATTTTGGGTTCGTTGTTTTACAATTAGGCCATCACTGTAAATCATTCTGTGTGTATGCTACATGAGTGACACATTATTGTTGCTGTTGTCTTAAAGGTCCTAGGCTGGACATGGACCCAGATATTGTAGCTGCTCTGGATGAGGACTTTGACTTCGACGACCCAGACAACTTGCTGGAGGACGACTTTGTTTTGAAGGCAAATGATGTCAAAGGAGCTGTTGTCTTGGAGTACGAATATATACTCAGTTTACATCAATATGATTTCTTTATATATACAGCTCTAGAACCAATCAAAATTTGGGCCAAACTGATCGTCTGCACAAAATCTGATAATTGTTGAGCCCTTACAGTTATGCTATGCTCATAGATATAAAACATTTATCACTCTGCGTTATATCTATGACTGTGTCCACTCTGTAACGTTGGTAACCTGTCTCTTTTCAGTGATGACGATGATGAAGAGTGGGAGGACACGGATGAAGAAGAGAGCGACGGTGACTTTGACTCTGAGGGTGGCGTCTCTGGGGAGGAGGACGGCAAGGGGAGCCCCCGGGAGTTCATGTTCATGGACGAGGAGACCAAGAGTCGCTTTACTGAATACTCCATGACCTCATCCGTCATGAGGAGGAACGAACAGCTCACTCTGCTGGACGACCGCTTTGAGAAGGTGGGTGATCCTTGAAGATCTGTTAAGGCTTTAAAACTAGAACCTCCAGTACTTTTTTACCCCCCTAGAAACGCCAGAGCCAAACGTGGTTTGGCGTCATTAGCATACAAAGCCAATGCATAGCTCTAGTCTCAGATTATTGGCATGTAATAGTTTTCAATGGATGACATCAAAAAGTTATCGAAAAACAGAGTAAGAGTTAGTAGAAAAAGAGGAGATATCGTTGGAATTTCATTTTGTAAAAAAACATTTCAAAGACAGACAATACGATGTGTAGTTTCTCTTTTAAATAATGTAGAATTACATTGGATGAATTAGCTGACACAACAAGATGAATCTCCTATTGAAAAACAGTAACCCATGTGATAAGTAGCCTATATAATTTGTGTTATATTTCAATAATAAACTAAGTTTTCATTCATCCATTGTTGTCACGCATTCAGCGAGTGGTGATGGCTGTTGGTGGATTAAGTCAGAAAATAGTCTTGAAATAGTTTTCTGTTAGTCGGTTTAGAATTCCGACAACGGAACAATGGAATATCTGCCTATTTAGGAAAAGTCATGGAAAGAGGAGGGTGTAGCTTTCAAAATGTAATTACAAACTTAAACGCCAAGTGGCGTAGGCATTTGTGTTAACCGGGTTGCATTTTGGGACCGTTGTTGACAAAATTGTGATTGATTTGCTAATAAATCTAGCAGCACAAACACGTGTTCAACTAATTATCGAATTACATTACAATGAGAATGGTATCGATATATAGTAATTTCATTGTGTAATTATAATTAATTTAGTTGTATTGGTTTTTCGTCTCCCATAGTTTTATGAGCAGTTTGACGAAGATGAAATTGGGGCCCTGGACAACGCTGAGCTGGAAGGGCATATTGAGCCCGACAGTGCTCGTCTGGAGGAGGTCATCAAAGACTACTTCAAACAGAAGAAGTTAGAGTGAGTATGTGCGTCCATAACCCAAGCTGTACTCTCACAGACCTCATCTGCTTAGTGTGTGTCTCTAATTAGACATGTGGATAGTGACTGACTCAACCGCATCCTTTCAGCTACCAGAGGCCTGATGACCTGGGTCCTAAAGTTCTGCCAGTGGTGAGGGAGGAGGAAGACGATGATGAAGACTATGACGAGAAGGAGATGGAGACCATTGTTCTGGAGGCACCAGCAGAGAAGTGGGACTGTGAAACCATTATCAGTAAGATATCCAGCCATCCATACAGTAACTGACAAAGAATAACCTTTTCAGGGGTTGTCCCATTCAGTGCTGATAACACGTTGACTAGATGTCTGTTACCATATGATTACTTAAATCTTTCGAATATGAATACTGAAATGTGTTACTTTTTTTTTCTCAAGGTACCTATTCAAATTTGTATAACCATCCAAAGGTCATCAAAGATCCTCCAAAGGTAAGAATTATTTTCTACTTCCATGTGAACTGTCATGGTTGCATTTTGAAGAAAAAAAACATTTCCTAGTGTTTCTTGGTCGTCTTCCTAATTCCTATCCCAGTGTCAGCAGGCTGCTGCCGTTGATGTGTAACATTGCCGTGTATTTCTGTGTGCTCTCAGGCTAAGCCCATCCGGGTATCCACCAAGACAGGCATTCCTCTGGAAGTACTTCCCAGGAGGGGCCTGACGGCCAAGCAGGCAGAACGCATGGAACGTATTAACGACTCAGACTTACCCCGTGTCGCCACGCAGCCCCGCCCCCGAGAGGAGAGCAAGGAGGAGCGGAGGGCCAGGAAGCAGGCTATCAAAGAGGAACGCAAGGTGACTTACTGTCCTAGGAACTAACAGTGCAGCATCTGGACCTCTGGAAAGGATGTTCATGTTGTGAATCCCTTGATTTTTGACTTGCTCACGGTTGAAACAGCTCATGAAACAATGGTCTGTGGAATACAGTGGGATATAGCTCCTACACTTGGTTTGTCAAATTAAGCAGTGTGGCTGGTTGAAACGCGTTCTAAGCTGCAATTTAAAAGGACTTGTTCATCACTGGTAACTGAATGATTTAAGTGTTTTTCAACGAAGTCACTGTCTGATCAGCCTAGCCAGGGCAACAAGCAAACCTGTTTGGACAGACGTCACAGCCTGCCTTTCTTGCGTTTAATTGTTTCCGTTTTGAATAGCGATGTCTGTGGTGCACAATTGTGTCAGGACATTAGTTTTTTTAAATATGCAAAGTTTTCCATCAGCATACTGTTTATGGGCTGACAAATGACTAACGATTAGTCAGACATGTTGCAGCTCATGTGTATTAATCATTTCAGATTCAACTTCAATTGAACTTGGATAATCATTTTTGTTTACCTCGCCCCTGTGTACACTTGCTTCATTGTGCATTAACCATCTGAATATATGTACATCTGTATGTTTCAAGGGTTTTTACGTCTTGTACATAAAATATATAAGCCATTATAATCTCACCATTAACACAGTCCTTTTTTGCTTAAACAGGAAAGAAGAACAGAAAAGAAGGCCAACCAACTGGCTTTCAAACAGGAAAAGGTCTATCAAGAAAAACAAATGTTGAGTCTGCGTGTTAATGTCCAGGGTCTCAAGCTGTCCTAGCCGCCCGGACGGATGGCGGAATGAATACCAGACGTTGTACTTGCCACCTTGACTGAGTGTTGATAGGCAGCCACCCTACAACTGCACAGATTACCCCAATGCAAGAGGACTACGGGTGGTCTAGCTTTGTTGTGGGGTGTTCAGAGATGAAGTTCTATCCTAGTGCCAGATCACTTTGTGCTTTTCCCAAGTCCCAGGGTCTTTCTGATGGTTGTCAGTGAGACCACACAGAGTTCTGGAACCAGACTAATTCAGCATGGTTTTGTAGAATGTGCTGTTCTGACGTGATGGAAATCTTTAGCTTGCAGTTCAAAAACAATTTGTATCTTAAACAATAAAGGTAAATATATTTTTTCCGTTGATGTGAAAATGTATCAAAACTCAAAAAATTTGATATTTGTGGAACATGTGACATTCATTTGATAATATAATAATCAAAAACCTCAGAAAAAGATAATCCAGAGTAAAGTTTAATAAAGACTTTCAGACATCAGATTAAGACTGGAGATCGACCGCACACAAAACCATACAAATACAACCAAATCTACGAAAAAGTTAAATAATGATAAACAAAGTGTAAATAATGATCCATTCAGATTTGGTCCATAGAAAATGTATCCATTCAGGTAATCTTTACAGAAAATATGTTATGTTTAAGAGATGATCACAAGTGTAAATAAAGACGTTCCCAGGCATTCCGTGAGTCCAGTATTACAGGTTGACAAATGTTGGCAGAGCTCCTCCATTGTTTTCCATGCATAGCTATGTTGGTTATGCATGGCAGCTGTGCAGCTGCCCTTTAATAGGCTTTGAGCATGTATATCTTTTGTCACACAGCACCTTCACACTTTTAAGATACTGTATTTTCACACATTTATTGATGGAGACATTGAGAAATGTTTTAAATCTCAATTCCAAAATGATCACAGTTTGAAGCAGTTTTGGATTCTATGGGCAGCTCTAGGACCAATGTAAGTTGCAGACAAAGATATCTGAAGACACTAGAATAGGTACATTCGGGTTTAGAAATAGACAGACCTGGATTTCTTTTTTTATTCAGGTTAACCCCCTGAATGAGATTACATGTCATTAGATCCATCTAGGAATAGTGCTTCATAAAATGGCAATGTGATTTTATTATAATCCTAAAGTGCTGAAAGAGTAACGAAACAAAAAGCAATAAATCAGTGACCTAGCTTGTAGTTAAACAGATACCAAAGCATCCATCCTCCTAGCTTGCTTACAGGAAACTGGTCAGATAGGTGATTGACGACGACAAACTTGTTTAGTTGCCAGACTCCTTCATGAAGTGCAAATCATCTCTGGGTGCCAGAATGCTCCCCACAGTTTTGAGCAGTAATAAGTGGTCCTCATGACTAGGTCCTCTGCTTTGGTGCCACATCCATCTACTGCATCTGCCATTCCTGTCATGCCTCACGTCAACCTGCAGAGCTGAACTGGTCAGACGTGTGAGGTCAGGGTCATTAGTGTTCAAGCGTGACCATAGCATGTCACTACATCTCCTGGACTCATCTCCACCACATGTTTTCGGTCGTAGCCAGATTCAGGAAAGTCAATATCCTCCAGTGTCGGTAAGTCTGTCTCCATAGGGTCCTCAAACAAGACTGAACAAGGCAGTCTCCCCTCTGTCTCCAATAAAAGCTCAGTGTGTAATAGGCTGCTGTTGTCCAATAAGACTTCTTCTGACTGTTCGGAATCATTTCTGTATTGTGGGTCCGGTATGCTCTCCTCAGGCATTTCCAACAGGCTCTGGGTTTTGGTGATGGCTGGTTCTATGCTATTGATGTGAGACATTCTTTCAAATGGCAAGTGCATATGACAGTTCTTGCCATGTGTGTTGGATAGGAGTGAAGCCTACAAAACAAAGGACGCTTTGAGATTAGCTCAGAGGCTGTAAGGTCTCTCTCTTGGACTAGAAAAGACAGTGATAGGAAATTGTTTCAGCAAAACTGTTCTTGATGAAAATCTAAATACTTACCAAAGACTTGGGGAAATTGGCCACACCTTTGTTCTGCTTTCCCCAAAATTTCCAGCAGGTTGTTAATATCATTATGGCCCCCAAGACAATCAATGAAGAAATGATGGGCAAATATATTTTCCATGAATCATTTTCTGTGGTTGGACAGACATTGATATTAGTCTATATGTAACTAATTAAAGCACATGTGGTATGTCATTGCAAGTGTCTATAGTTATTTGTTCCTGGATAATAATTAAACAATGCTATATGGACCAGATAAAACTAAAATGAAGTGTTGACAAATCCTATTTCACTTACTGTTTTCATGAAAAATACAGATTGGTCCTTTTCTTTTGAAGGCTAATCTGTGTTCCATCGCATTCCCCTCCAGACTAAAACAATACTTCTGCTTCTTTTCAGGGACCCAAAAGTCCATGCCACATTGTTCTTCTTTACACTCTAATTTGTGAATACCTTCGTTAGGATCCTGCAGAGTAAAGAATGTGATTTCTAAATCAATACATGTCACAATGATTGGGTAATATTGCATAATTTTCTTACATTGTCACAGATTGAAAATTCTTACCAATCATCACAATACTTACATTCTCATAGAATACTTTATAGTGGAAGAGTCTGTCGTCTAAACGCATGTGAGACCTTTTCAATTCTGGGTATAGGTGATAAGGGTTATTAAAGCTTATTATGACCTTTTTATCCATCATGGCCAGATGTACATCAGGGAAATCCAACTTGCCTGATGTCAAATAGAAAGAGTATGACTGGACCAAAATGCATTAATGAGAAAGTCATAGATTTCTATGTCGTAAATATCTCTATGAAAACATTAGCAACTTGGAAAATACTTGAAAACATTGTACTTACAGTAGATTATAGCTGTCTTGTCTCTATTAAAAGTGAATAATGAAGACACTTGAGGTCTTGATGTCTCTGTTCCATCATTAGCCGTTATATTCACAAAGTAGCGATCCAATTCATCAGTGCTCCATATCCATTCGGAAAGGTCGTAATGATAATGATTATATAAACGTGCGGAATTCCTTCTAGAACAAAAACACCATCAGAGATGTATTAAACACAATGAACAGATATTAGAGAGCCCTCAATCCCACAGAGGTGTGACCTGTTAAATGAGTAGGTAATCAAAAGTAGAATACCACCCAAGCTCACCTGTCATCGCCAGTTATTTTTAAATCAAAGAATGGTTGACGAGAGGGTTCACTGTAGTTCCAGTAAACAACTGTCTTAAAGTTATTACAGCTCACTGTCACATTTTCAGGAGGTGGAACTGTCCAGAAAAAAAATACATTATTATTGTTTTATAGTGACGTTGTGAAAAACCTGTCATTATGCATTGTCATCTGATAGGTCTGTGTTTACATCATCACTCATGACAGTTTATGAGAGCAAGGAACCAAGGAAACCCTCAACAAGACAAGAGTACATTGACTAGATTTGCTGATGGTTGAAGGGCTACCGAGAAAATACCAAACATTTCCACCAATCTAGGTGGAACGATATGAGGATTGAACCTATGCAGTATCTGCTTGTTGATGTCCCTCAGACGATGCGACACATCTTCTCATTATCCACCCGCTCACCCCTACGGAGCAAGTAAATCAGGCACATCCTCTGTTGGTGTCTGGTCCATCGAGGAAGGCCTGATGTTTCACAACATCATTATTGAAGCACTGACTTAGTTCCCAAACTAACCACAGATACCCACCATGCAGTGGTGGGCACATTCAGAATGCTATCTGTTCTACTCTCCCAAACTTGACTAGGTTTCAAACGGATGGAGCTATAAGCTATTATACCCCTTTAAATGAATGACTTAAAGGAACACATTCATTATCTCTACACACAGATATTTCTTGAT
>JACXGJ010009547.1:0-24052 GCA_016801105.1 Esox niger | reverse complement strand
GACTACCTCTACAGATGCACGTTCACATGAATCAACTAGACTCCCTCTACAGATGCACGCTCACATGAATCATCTAGATGCACCCCCTCCCCCCCCCACCGATATATTTAAGTTTTTTATGGTTACATTTTTTTCTACCTATTTTGACATCTTGAATTGTCCAAATTAGTAATGCAGTTGAATACGACTAGCTAGGCGAATATCAAATCGCCAACGTGTTCGCTTCCTGTAATAGCGTCGCTGTTGCTGAATACTTTTTGAATGGACTGTCTGACAAAATAAGATAGCAGAGTTTCTGACTGGCAATTTAATGGCCAACAGACTACAGTATACCGCTATATTTTCCCTTTTAAAATATAAATATATAGAGTAGACTTCGCCCAAACCAGAACAGTCCCGCACAGCCTGGGATTGGAACACCTAGGCCTATAACCTGCAAAATTAGAGATTACTGGGCCGGCTAGCATATTCACATGCATGAGTGAGTTATCGGTAGTCAGACACCGGTTTATTAAACATTCATTACACGGTATTATCATGAGGTGTTTTCACGTGAGGGACTGACAGGAGTCGAGTTTTACCTTAATGTGTAAGTCTAACCAACACTTTCCTCTGTTTTCAGTAGGTTTCTAAAACATCTTCACAGAGTATGATGTAACAATCATCATCACACACACCAGGCAGTCAGAGCTAATCATCAGTAAAGAGTTACACTAGTGACATCAGACCACATTAAGGTTTTGCTGTTAAGGACATGCCTGCTCTCCAGTTTATTAACTGTTTTCACACACAGACAAACCTGCCCATCTTCAAACTGAAGGACTCTGTTGTGCGAAGAAGGTACAGTGACTTTGAATGGCTGAAGAACGAGTTGGAGAGAGACAGTAAGGTCAGTTCTAACGGCATAACAGTTTGTCTATCCATCACACCAGTGTAATTACATTTTCAAGATGCATTCTGTATAATGTTATCTAATTCAGTTGTATATATTTATGTACTGGGTGGTTTGAATGCTGATTGCCAATATACCCCCCCACCATGCCTTACTGCTTACATATGTTATATTTCACTAATCCAGTTTCTAACACACACTATGAATGATGTGCTAACGAACCCACAGAAATACCTAATTTTCTCACTAGATATATTTCAATCCAGGTATTCTAAAATCTGCCTGAAGTATATACCCATGTTCTTACCAGCGGTGTTTCTACCAAACATTACACTGGGCAGAGGCCCAATAAGCTGCATGCCTTTTCAGTTATCGGGGGACAACCCAACATCACGTGACTCCTATTGCATCACGTGTTTTTTTTCCCCATCTCACATGTCATGGCTTTTTTTGTTTGTTAATACATAATTTTATTTACATATACTGGATGGAAAACGTTGTTGCTCATTTGGAATTTGAGTGTCTGTTTCTGTGTGTCTAAATTAATTGACTATTAATGTGCCCTGACCACAGATCGTGGTTCCTCCTCTCCCAGGTAAAGCTTTAAAGAGACAGCTGCCCTTCCGAGGAGATGAGGGCATCTTTGAGGAGGCCTTCATCGAGGAGCGGAGGCTGGGCTTGGAGCAGTTCATTAACAGGTTGGAATCATTTCTGGCTAATATTTCAATCTGTGTGGCTGTGTCTCTTCTTCAGAGCATTATCACATCAAGCCCCAGCCATCTGCGTTTTGCCTCCACTAATAGTCAGTTATAATTGTTAATTACATGAAACCTGCTTGTCTGTCCTCTGCAGACTGGCCGGTCACCCCCTGGCCCAAAACGAGCGGTGTCTCCACATGTTCCTCCAGGATGAGTCCATAGACCGGAACTACATTCCTGGAAAAGTACGCCAGTAGGGTTATCTGGGCTGGGCTTGTGATTGGCTGAGTGGGTGGAGGTGGTGGAGATGAGCACGGCGGACTAGCTGCTCCCGAGCGGTTTCCATGCCGCTTTCCCGCCAAAGGGAATAGCATTTATTTTTATACAAAAACAATAAAAATAAAATGTTCACCGCAATGCCAAAAATTAAGGAAGCCCCTTTTGTCTTCATATGGTGTCAGGCCACCAGAACCGCTCTAATAACCTTGGCATGGATTCTGTGTTTTGACCCATATTGGACTGTGGTAAGTCATTAGATGGATCAAAGGTCTGTAAAATGAAGTCCAACTCTGATCAGTCAATGGATATTCATCAAATCCAATAATTATTCACTTTCTGACAGGCCCATAATGTGGTTACTCGCGTGTGACTTTGATATGTTTGGCTGTGGGACATTTGGAAGTGGCGTTCTTCGGCGGTTCAGAAGTAAAGTTTCAATGCTAACCCTGTGGAATACAGTTGCATAGCAAGCTTACAGCATTTGGTGGTTATTTTCTGCAGAAACATGTCATTCTCGATTTCTGTGTGAAAGTCACCCATAACAATAGCCAGAATGCAGGCGCATTTTGCAGTCTTCCCACCCGGAAATGTTTCCCCTTTGTTTTCATGTTATGTCAGTTGATATGGTTGAATTCCAATTACCTCTCCAATGTATAAATTCTTAAATGGTAAATATACTCCGTTTTGATTATTCGCCGTGTTTTTTATCATGCAACATTCTTTTATCTCCAGTAGATGTTAAATGTGTTGGGTTTCTGGGACGCCCTTGGCGTGTGGGTTACTGTTTTAGCGGTGGTGGGTTGCTGGTGGCCTGTGGGTGGGGCCCTTGGCGTGTGGGTTACTGTTTTAGCAGTGGTGGGCTGCTGGTGGCCTGTGGCCTGTGGGTGGGGCCCTTGGCATGTGGGTTACTCTTTTAGCGGTATTGGGGTTGCTGGTGGCCAGTGGGTGGGGCCCTTGGCGTGTGGGTTACTGTTTTAGCGGTGTTGGGGTTGCTGGTGGCCTGTGGGTGGGGCCCTTGGTATCCTGGAAAAGAACTCCTATCAACATAGAAATGCCACCTCACTGTAGGCTGACGGTGATCTCTTAATGGTTGTGCCGTTTCACTTTAACCTGTACGTGGTTGAGTGAACCTGAACTGTGGCAAGAACTGGACCCTGCACCCTTCTAGCGCTTCCTTTATTTTGGTTATGACCTTTTGTGCATATATACAGCTCTGAAAAAGGAGTACACTGTCTGGTACATATTTGGACATGGCTATGTAGTCTTAAGTACTACAGACGGATACAGGTGACCTAAATCACAAAATTACCACGAGAGCTTATTCTTTGAAATTATTTATTCATCAAAAATCAACAGCAATGTAATTGCGTAGTGTGGTAAGTACACCCCTCGCTTCAATAGCTTATGTTGCCCTGTTTGACTAAATGTAGTCTTCTTATAACCGTCTAGGAGTGTCTTACGTCGACTGGGAGGAGTCTTCTCCCAATTTTCTTTCCGATCTTTCTTCATCTGTGTCATGTTTGCCGGTTTTACATGCACGGCCTACCTAAGTGGACGTCAATGTGTTACCACACATCTATATTGTTGAAACCAAAGCCGACCAAGTTTCTAATCTTTAAGGAAGATTGGACCAACCCTTCCAAATCACACACTAATCATTTTCTATTGATTTGCACCAAACTCATTGTATGTGATGGTAAAGGGGTGTACTAACTCTTAACGAAATGGCATTTCAGTGCTTTTCAATGGTCTAAAAGGTTTGTGGTCATTTGTTAAATTGTGTGTGTTGCCTTTATCAGTGAATTTGTTTGGATAGCTTTGATATCCATGTGTCCAAATATGTACTGAAAACCAAAGACAACCAGGGGGTGTACTAACTTTTCACATGACCGTATAGACATATCCCACTTGCACAAATAAGACCTCAGCGTTCAAGTCTTGGCATTTATCTATATTTCACAAATGTTGTGTTTACTAAAAGCATAATTGAGTGGAATTAAGATAATCATCCACAATGTGCAT
Source organism: Esox niger (assembly GCA_016801105.1). NCBI lineage: Eukaryota > Metazoa > Chordata > Actinopteri > Esociformes > Esocidae > Esox > Esox niger. The sequence goes on along the minus strand of JACXGJ010009547.1, from coordinate 20,161 downwards.
GCATTACATTTGTGTAAAAAAGTTCTCATCAATTTAATTGTAAAATTTAAGAAGATACTGTAGATTTCTGTTGTAGTGTAAGGAACCTGAGAAGATACTGTTCTTTGTGTCTTACAATGTCTTTCCCCCTTTTTTTAGGTGTGAATAAAGTAAGTTTGGTTATGCTTTTTATTTGTATTAATTCTAGTGCAATCACTGCACCTCCCCTGCATGTAGTGCTGTAAAACATGGTAAATACTGAATTGGTATGATGGCTGACAATGACTCATGGTTAAATGAAATTTATGTCTCTAGCTTGGCTGCCCCTCTTCCCAGTTACCACCTGTTAGAAACTAACTCCATCATTGATGGATTTTTATTGAGTCAATGCTAGTGACTTAATGTGGTTACATACTGTACATTTGTAATCTACTGTATGAAATTAATTTGTTGGACGTATGACACTGTTGACCTCCACTTAACTCTGACTATCCAATCTGGCTTTTCAGGGGGATGTGAAGACAGTATCTAATGTTTGCATTTCATGTAGGCTTTTTCACTGTTATGCAAATCTTTGTTTTTCTGAACCCCTTTTATGACATATTACATATTTGACCGTTTTCAGCCATATGCTCTAATTTCCAGCACCCTCATATGTTTCTGTATGATCTATAAATCATTTGGTGTTGTTTTCCAATTGGGATGAAAATACCCTTTATATGTGTAATGGCTTTGGCAGTAGTGAAAGTAAACCTCTGACATCTTGTCAGGTTATTTCTTTCTATTAAAGACAATTTAATCTAATCATAAAATCAGAGCACGGAACATTTACACATAATCGGAGCATAAATGATCCTTTGCACATCTGCCTGTTGTACGTAGCCAAACAACTCTGTTCTGAGTTAACCCTGTGTTCTCAGATTCGAAACCTAGTTTTGGTCCACATCAAGTGGAGAAGTACTGTAGATGTGCCAGCCCAAATGTTTAGGTGCTATGGAGACCATGAATTACCTGTGATTTGTTTTCTTTTCTAAAGCAGCCCCAGAGGTGAAACTGATGAGGTCTCGTCAGCCCGGCCAGCCAGCCCTACACTCCTTGGCTGTTTTGCTTTATCACTAGGGCCCACACTGCCTCTTCCACAGATGGCCTCCCTTTCCATGCTCCTCGACAACTGCATCTCTCAGTCACTGTAAATAGTATGTACATATATACATATATTATTTGTAAAGGATAAGGGCAAGCTGCTGGGTTGCTCACATGCAGCGCATTTAACTTGCAGCTGAAGTTAAGCAGGTGGGGAATGTGAATTCACAAAACGTGAGTTAGCAAGCAATCTGGTGTAACGTTTTTGAAACAAGGATTTTTCTAGAGATTTTTTTTTTTTCCCCCCATTTCCCCTCTCGTTATGATACATGAAAGCAGTTACATTCCCGCGAAGTGGCAAACTGAAAAAATATGCAGTTTTGTCTTCTGCTGCTTAGCTGAGATCTGGTCGCTGAATCCTATTGTCATTGGTGGAAAAACAGGAAATCAACATATACAGTGGGGCAATATGGATTATTTGCATAGTCAAAATAAACTTTTATATATGAAAGTTTATATAATATATATATATATATATATAACTACCCTGTTTTGTTAATCTTTGCCTGTTTGATCTGTTTTCCTATTGGGCCAAAGTATTGCAATAAATACTCAAACGTCTCAAAAATGTTGTCTGCATAATAACCAAGAAGTTGCAACTTGATTTTTGTCAATAATCTGCATTGTTAGTTGGATCTACAGATGGGTGACACTTTAAAGGAAAAAACGATGTAAGGTGTTGGAGCACAAGCCGCCGGAACAGCGGACAACATTTTTCCAAACATATTTACTCCTTTTGGTGTTTTTGTGCCGGTGCTGGTGAGCGCTGTCTACCACGCCGGTGCAAAGTCATTCGTTGGTGTTCCGTGATGTTAAACCACAGCATAGGATTCATCATTCTCATACTCAACCCATTCAGTTCCCCTGATGCCCTGTAGATGAGGGCATTGGCATCCTGGAAAAGGCCGTCAGGATAGAAACGTTTGACCAGTGGATGAAGATGAACTAGTGGACCCCAACCACGAATGTGCTCTTAACGGCATCAAAGAGCCTCCGGGCCCTCCCACTGGAGAGGTCCAGAATTCGGGTTTTTCCTTTGATTTGTCACCCGTCTGTGGGATGCTAATCCAAAAGCATCTGTTCATTGTCTCCGTACTTGGTCTTTTTATTATCCTGTCGCTGAGGAAATCCACCATGGCTACATTGTTGCCAGGGCAAATATTATTCTCTCACCTTCCTGGAAATGTAATTGGTCATTTTCATTCGTAATTGGACTTGTTTGGGTGGCTACTGTCCAAATATACCATATCGGTATTATCGCACTGCATTCTAATAAGAGATTCTAGGGAATTGATGAGGATGACCCTTTGCACTTCCTGTCATGTGGTGATGAGGACTGAATTCTAGCCTGTATGATTCGCTGATTGCCCCGGGCCTCCAAAATAAAAGTGTTCTCGTTGAATATTAGCTGCAAATTTAAGCTCAAATGCAGCTTAATTATGTATCCTTAACGTCTGTTAGTTTAATTTTTATATTGGCCCTATTTTACAGACTTGAGTTCCTTCAAGTCTGTTGTCAAGAACTGTTTTAATAGAACTTTGATTCCCATTTAGCTCATATTCATTGAGTCGCTTGGGCTCTGAATGCATGTGGAACACCTATGCTACTGAGGCCGTGCTGATATGTAGCAGCATTAGAGAAGTTAGGAAGGGTTGTAACAACACTAGGAAATGCACTGTAACAAGTTCCCTTCCTAACCATAAATTCTGCTTGGTTAAATGGTTTGGTGTACATTTTCCCATGTGAAAATGAGAGGCGCTGGGGCGGGCGCTTTACCCTGACCAACCAGTTTCTCATTAATGGAGATTTGACCTCAAACTGAGCAAGGTAAACCTGGCCTAAGTTGAATTTGTTCACATACATGAATGTTTATCAGTTCATCTTGATAAAGGAACACTTCAGTTATTTCATTTTTAGCCACCTCACTGATCAGACTTCAAACCCCTTTCTGGCGTGGTGTGAATGTTAAGCCTCAAGTCACAGCCCTGGTAACATGTTCAGTCTCAACTTATTCCCTCTGCTGAATCAATATTTTAGTTAGGTGTCGAAATGCAGAATATTTTCAACGGACTTCCCTGGTGTCAAGTTGGTATGACTATTCTGGAGGATTCTTGTTGTATTTACACCAACAAATTCAGAGTTCTACCTTGGAGGAAATATGCAGTGGGTGAAGACTTCAGGTGAATCGGTTTCGTCTGTTAGGGTGTCTGGTGTGACTAAAGCATCTGGAAGTTTCTGTAATCAAGCACCAAAGACAGTTCCAGGTGCCCTAGGATTAATCATGACTTTCTGAAACATCCTTGGCTAAACCGATGGCTACTCACAAACTATTACATTGGGGTTTTGCACTGTGAAATTCATGTGAATTTGGCCACCATTTAAATGCATAAAGGGAGATTTTGGTTTTCTCTGGTCTTTATTTCTGACACCTGTTGACCACAATGTAATATTAGTTTATTAAAGAAATAAGTTATTTCCTGAATTAGCAATCTTTTTAAATGATTTGTACTACTAGAAAAACTAAAACTGGTCTTTGAAGTTGCTACATTCAAGGGACTGTAACCATATAATGGACATTAACGTTTTACTGAAAAGTATTGTAAACAGTTGGCACACATTTCAATGACTGCTCACAATTAAACAAAGTATTAAGACAAATCTGACAAAAACAGCTACCTTCCAGTCAAAATATATTTCGAAGACATTTTTTATTTACCATTCATGCTTCCTAATTGACAGCACGAACGAGCTATTTAACGTTTCAAATGATTTTGTTTAGACAAATATAAGCTAATAAACACACTGACTACGCAGTGGCCTTCACCAGTTACGTCAGAGATAACTAATGAGGTTGTATCAGGTTTGTAGACAGCGCGGTTTCTGTCAGCAGTCAAGGCAGTAGATCAATCCGTAGCCCAGCTGATTTCATCCTGCTCATCGCAGAAGTTATTTGGAGGTCCATCAATTCCTCAGGTAGGCGGTGGTTAGTCTGGTACACATCGAGTCTATATTGGATTTTGCCAGCGGTGTTCCAGGGGTGAATCAAAAATGCGACTAGTCACTGGATTTAATTCATCTTATGTTACCTCTAGAAAAGCCGAGTGGTGTTGTATTTTCTACCATAGGAGTAATTGGAATGTCAAGAATAAAATGTACTCTGGAAAGTCGCTGAAGGTGAGGAGAATTATAGTGTATAACAACGATCGGAAGGCAGTGTGACCGCAGTTTATAAAAAGATTAATGCTGTTGTATTATTAAAACAGTATGTATGATCGAGACACAGTTAAATAATTTGAAACACAATATGCTTTTGTAATGTGAAAATATGTCACTTAAATTAATAAATCGGGAGTTTGAATTCAGGTTTTTTTCATGCTGTCATTTTCCTATCAATATGAACTCATTTTTTAATTGACGAGTACGTCAGGAGAACCCAAATATTTTGTAAATCTAACAAAGAAGCTACATCATGTTAAAAATGTGATACTAAATGAAAATAGACGCTTATCCAGAACCACGGCACTTTACTAACACAATTTAATTTGGAACCTCTAAATATTAACGGTAGGTTTCGCAGACAGATTAAACGTAGTCTATCACAAAAAACAAGCTCAGTGGAGTTTTCTATTGAACTAGATTTTTTTTATCCTAGACTAGGCTAAATATGTTGATGGAAAACCGACACTTAAAGGTGGAAATGCATGAACGGTAAACAAACTTGCTATCAACTGCCTTTGGATCACATCTAGATTCTGGTATAATTACATAGCCAACATTACAAAAAACGTTTACAAGACTCCACCGCAAGCAATGAAAAATTACGCTGTCCTCTAGTGTTTAAACACATGGACGGAACATTCTTTAACCAACTGACAGTTAATGCCAGATAAAAAAAAAATCGTGGAGGATAAAGATGTTTCATTCAATTAATTTGTAATGTTACCATGTTAGCAATATTTGTATGGCTATACGATTATAGCTATACGATATTATACGATATTTAGCTTTCACCCAAAATTTGGTATCACATGCAACAGCTGACAAACATTAGCTAGACTGCGATGATCGTGATCTAGCACATGTGGATTTACAGTAGCTAGTTATGCATCGTTCCATAGGCCGAGAAGATGGGTTTTGCACTAGGATAGTTTGATTCATATGATCAAGACTTTGTTTGCATCGGTTATACCTTCCGAGGTAGTGTGGAATATCGAAAAGGGCTACTCCCTGGGTTTACTGAAATCTAAAGAGGTTATCTCTCAGTGTAATTGGCCATGATGTCTGCTTCTTAAGTCCTTATAAAACATACAGTTACCAGCAAGAGCATTTGTTCATTGGAGAACGCCATGTTAGTTACCAGGTAAAGGTGTGGTGAGTCCTTTGGGACAGAATTGTTCCCGTTACTAGTGTGAATACTTAATTCTAGCAAACTCAGGTAAGGAAATATTTGCAAGTTAGCCATAAGTGGAATAGTTTTACATAACTATTTAGACATAAACCATGTATCAAAACAGTTATGATATATGGTTTAAACTGGTTTCAACTGTTTTGACCACCATCTCCCTATAACTGCTTTGAGCCCCCTAAGATTTGGGTATTAAATAACTCAGCTCTCATTTGATCACTACTGCTCATACCTGTTCGGAGCTACTCCAATGGAATGTCACTTGTCCAAAACGCAGCCTCTTTACTACCCACATAATTGATCAATTAAACAATAGGTCCTCTAGCAACGGACTTAAAACACATGCCATCATTTGTCTGGAAGCCAAACTTGTTATGTAATTCTATTGTTATCCCATTGCATAATATGTTCAAGTGATGAAAATGTGTCTACACTTCCTTCCCTGAACATGTTAGCAAAGTGTTTGTTTTTCCTGTAAAACTATTTGTGGGTTAATCATTTCCTGATATGGATTTCTTTAAATTAATATTTATGTCTGGTATTTTTCCAAACAGAAATTAATCCGACGTTCAGACACCTTCAATTTCCCCCCATTTTGTTGTGTTATGTTGTTTCTCTTTGTTTATTTGTGCTGTTCTTATTGTAAATGGACTACTAAAGTACAGGCATAACGAATGTCTTCTTTATTCCAACCCTACCTTGTCACAACACAACTGATTGGCAAAAACACTAACAAGGGAAGGAATTCCAAAAAAGCACTTTCAGCATGGCTTATCTGGTAATTGAAATGCGGTCTATGTGACTACAGCCACAGAGCTTCAGCACCATATTCAACTGGGGGTATTAGGTGTTTTTCAATGTATGCTGCCCCACTTTGTCACCCAACATACATTGTGGAGAGCCAAAAAGTGGTCTCATCCAACCGCACCAAGCAAATCCAATCCCAGTTCCAATTACACATGGCAAGATTCAAGCGCAGCAGTTGGTGGGGTTGTTCAGTAAGAGCTTCCATTGCTACCCTTCCAGAGACTGTTGTCACAGAGGTTATGCCTAACAACCATGTGGCTTGTTTTACCATGGTGATGGGTGACAGTAGGATTTTACATGTGTGCAACTTCATCAAAACCCCAGGGAAATCGGAACATGTGAAAGGTATCAATACAGTTCCTAGATACTGAGGCAAACAAAAATCCTAGAATTTCGCCACTTTGTTTTATTTTTATGTTTTTATAAGGGAGCCTGTTCTTTGGAACCTGTATGTTTTGCAGAAAAAAATCGTAATGCCATTTTTATGTGCCAAAAATTCCTGTTCAATGAAACTGATTGTGTTGTAGAAAGGATTGGGTTACAATCCAGGTATGCTCCCCCTCCGGTTTTAGCCCAAAATATGACTCATTGTTTGTCTTGTTAGTTTTTTTGCCTTCACTTTCGTTTATTTTCATGAAGGATGCCAATACATCTTCCGTTGACTGTATGTGTTTAGTGTGTTAAGTTTAATTACTTTTTGTGGTTTAGCCTGGTTCACAGGGGCAAGTCGGATGAGAGAATTGGTACAGATCAGTGGTAAGATCGTAAGGAGGCCAAGAAAAGCAATTTTCCATGTTGGATTTTCACACCGCACTAACTGAGGCAGTGTCAGCCGAGTAGACTCTCGCTGGCTAAACAGATGAGTCACATCTAGACGGCTGTGAGCCCCAAGGCTGGGAAGAAAATGTGTGGCTAGAATGGGAACTACTGCAGATTGATGAAGTGCGTTGCGGTTCGGGTACCACATAATAAACAGTCTTAGTTAACGTGAATTTGCGGCTGTGCTGAAGCTCTGTTGACATCCCGGCCCGTAATTAGATTGCCCTTTGGAGGAGAGGATCTGATGAATAGCAAATTTAGCTAGCGACAACCCACTGGTGTCATTCCAGAAGCTGCAGCGAGGTTACAATGGAAAGGTCCGTCCTGGATTCCTGGACCTGTAGGTTGAGTAACGTGCCCTTCCTTGGCCAACGCTGCCAGTGATTCCGTTGTCAGTTGATAATGGGTCGTCAGAAATGTGCCCGTTTCCTTGAATCGTTCAGACTGAGTCGTGCACCTCTCATTTTGCCTGATGGATCCCCGACTCCCCGTCTCCCAACTCCATGTCTGATTCTAGCTGCGGTCTGTTGGCAGGACAACTATGTTGCAATGTTGCTCTGGCAACCAGGCCAGATTTCATGTGTCACAAGTTCTGCTTTTCAGATGTGTTCTTGTGTACCATTTGCACCATTGTCATGACCAGAAGTTGTGATTTCTTCAGCGTACACAACGTGCTGAGACATTGTAGTGCAGTGTACACCATGTCCATGCTCAGCCGCACTTGTCAGTAATTATTTACTCACCTCTGAGAACGTCAGCAGACTTGTGTAACACAATTAGTGATCCTCTGAATAGAGAAGAAATGCCAACTATGTGCTTGATTTACTTGATTTTGGAAACTGGTTTGCCCCAAATCCCCTCGCTAGTATTGTCATCTTGTAAGACTAGAAGAGGCAAGAAAATATGTGGCCAAGTGGTCGGACATAACGATCCAATTGTAGGCTGGTATTATGGAAAGGGCCAGTCACATTAGCCGGATTAGCGCATTGTGAGATGGCTGTGGTAACAGCTGAATGAGATGTGTATATTTGTTGTGCTAATAGCCTTTAGTGTTTAGACTACATTTTGAGGAGAAGGGCCAGAGGAATGTGTGATCTGGGTGCATGTGTGGTTGCCCTTCTATAGCCGGTATTTCCTGCAGGCATTGTCTCATGACACGGAAACTCAGTTGACACGGATGCTTTGTCACTCTCAATGGGGTGTGTTGTCCAGTCTGGGCCTGATTAAACTTGCATGGTGTCTCTGGTGTGTGAGCCTGGACCAGCTAGTTGACCTGGGGTCGTGCTCAGACAGGAGCTGTGGCGTGCCCACCGTGGGCCTGGGCAGCTTTGTCTTCCTGTTGAACAGTGGGTTTTGGGGCAGTGTTGGGGTGAATCTATAATATATGTATATATTTTTTTCTGGCTTTGTTTTGGGATCATCTGTCTGCTTTGTTAAATTTTAATTACTTTGCTGTGTCAAGCCAGAAGCCTTTCAGTGGGTTTTTCCGTTCCCATTTCTCTCTCGCTCTCCCATGTTTCTTTGCCAACTACGCTATCACCCCCCCCAGCTCTCTGTTCTCCTCTCTATTTTTAGGTCTTCACTTAATTTTCCCATCTTAGTTTCTTTATGCTGCAAATGTACAGGGTTCTTGACCTCCGCCCTAACCCAGTCTTTCAGATTCCCGGTTCCCTGCCAAGGTTAGTGTACGGTTCGGCGTTGCATGGCTTATGTCCACTGAGGGATTACCAGCCGGTGATCTGGTTGGGTTGACACATTCTGGGCCTAAATGGCCAGCTGACGTTTTGCACTTCAACAGATCGCCTGTTGGAGCCACGTTTTCCCTGCTTCAGTGTGACTTCTGCAGAGAGAACGGGTTTGACGCCAGCTGGATAGATCTGAGGTGGTCCACAGAGCTTGTTTTGTGATTAGACATGTGAGTGTAGAGGGGGACCATGGTTCATGCATTTTGCCCTGAGGGTGTTTCAGAGAAATGGCATGTGTGCGTGAAGTGGTCGGTACTGTTGTAGTTACAGCCACATTTGTCTAAATACACACTGGCTAGCAGAGCTGTACATGTTATTGTCATAAGGAGCACGCCACGAACCTGCACTGGATTTCAAGAGTTTGATATATTTAGTATGTTTCTCAAATTTTTCGCCGATTGTTAATTCATGTTTCAAGCATTTTCCTAAATTCAAATTCCGGGTCTAAGAGTGAAGTGTTTTGGCCCATACTGTATGAGAGTAAAATGACTGAATTGTGGAGGGCTTTTTAAACTTTGACCTGTACCGAAAAGAAAACTCTAATTTGGAAAAGAAAATGTATTTCACATACAATTACAAATGTACTGTATATACCATGCGTTACAAAACATTTAAAAATACATGAAAAATACAATACCAGGAAGTTTCAGAAGTTTTGCATTCACATATTATTTCTCGTTTCCTTGTTCATGGATCAAAGAACCTGTCAGTCAAAAAGTCTACATTCCTCAGTGTGAGGAGAGGTTTTGTATTGTTTGTCTGTCTTACTTTCATGTCTTTCCCCTTTTGATTATATAATCATGACCAGTGACTGACTGGCCAATAGACTAAAATGTTAAATACAACAGAATGATGATGTGACTGACTGTCTGGAATTTCCCTGCAAATCCCTCCCTGACAGTGTTTAAATATTCCTTCCTTGCAGGCTGTTAGAACCACTTTTAACTTTGACTTAGCAACCTCCCGGCTGTCCTAGTATGGCACAGAAGAAGCTAGCCTCCTTCTGTAAGAAGCTTCTCCGGCGGCGGGCTCTGGAGTGTGACCAGCAAGAGAGCCACTTTGCTCGTTGCCTGAGCACACTGGACTTGATCGCCCTGGGGGTGGGTGCCACGCTGGGGGCCGGCGTCTACGTGCTGGCGGGAGAGGTGGCCAGGGAGAAAGCTGGTCCGGCCATCGTGCTCTGTTTCCTCATAGCTGCCCTCTCCTCTGTCCTTGCCGGTCTTTGCTACGCGGAGTTTGGTGCTCGTGTACCCAAGACTGGCTCAGCTTACATGTACAGCTACGTGACAGTGGGGGAGATCTGGGCCTTCATCACCGGCTGGAACCTCATTCTCTCCTATGTCATCGGTGAGGAGACTGAGTGTGTGAAAATGGGGAATTTCGGATTATCGAGGGGAAGTGATTCCGTCAGGAGCTAGGAGTGTTTATCTGTGATTATTTTATTAGGTTGCAAGAAACACGCTTGAGATAGAAACTGATCATGTGAAGTGCATCGATAACTAGGTTTGGGTAGCGCGAACGGGTTCCAAGCTGGAGCCGGTTCCAAATTTCAAAGAACCGTTTCGATAAGACTCGTACATTTTGAATCATAACTTCGGTTCATCACTTCATCACATTTCAGTCGCCACGCGCTCGCTTCCGAGTAAACTACATAAACCATTTTACAGTAATTAAAAGCATATAAAAGGCGACACTAAAGTTCAGATCCTAGACCATGGCTGACTCTAACCACAGCAAACGGTCGAAAGTGTGGCTTAGCTTCACGGAAAAAACAGACACCGCAAAATTCAAAACACCCATCAAGGGAGGCAGCACGGAAGATAAGATGTAACATTAACTTCAGCACGACGTAACACTACGCTCGAGGTGTTGCGGTGTACCAGCGAAAAAAGCGCACGAGATACAGCCAACATTAGCAGCATCTCTCGCACAGGTAAATAAAACCTAGTGGTCTGACATTCATATTGAAGGTAAACGAATGATGTCTACTACAAATTATTCTAATATACATATATTATAGTTGACAGTACTTATTAAGGCCTAAATGTTCCCAATAATAAATGTATATTTTATTTTGGATTTTTGAAATATAAATATTTTCTTTCTTTACAAAGAATATTAGAATCGGAAGCAAGATTCGATAAGAACCAGATTCGATAAGCAGAATCGGTATTGGAATTGCTAAAATTGAAAGATACCCTGTAAATAATCGGCATGTATGTGACAGGATATTTAGCTCTTTAGGCAGCAATGATTTTATTGCATGACTCAGTCCCTTGAGATGATCAGCAATTCCGAGTATCTGGAAGTTTGTGAAAAGGACTTGAGCTGAAGAGATTTTTCCGGCAGATTCATTTCCTGGTTGGCATCTTGACTGAAAGCAGGGGCCCCTTGAAATGCTTGACTCCCATTGGATGTCCTCATCCCGTCCTTTAGGCACAGCCAGTGTTGCTCGCGCTTGGAGCTCCACCTTCGACAACCTGGTTGAACAGAAGATCTCAGACTTCTTCAGAGCCTCCATGTCCATCAGGGTACCTGGGAAAATTCTGGCTGAATACCCAGACCTCTTCGCCCTCATCCTGGTCATGCTGCTGACTGGTAAGGCTCTCATTTACCCGTCTAAAAACACACTTGTACGCACTGCATGCCCCCACTGTAAAGCTATAAAGCAACATATCCCTAACTTCATCTACATTGTGGCCCTCAAGCAGGGTTTTCAAATCTGTCCCTCAAAGTCAGGTCCTCTCATAGTGTTAGATCTGAATAACCCTGCCCTGCAGCATGGAAAGAGTGCCCATTCTGTTTGGCATAATGACTGTCATTGCTCGATAACCGCCCACGGATCTGACACTTCGGCTAACGCCCACGCAGGCCTTCTGGCGTTCGGCGTGAACGAGTCGGCGGTGGTGAACAAGATCTTCACGGGGGTCAACCTGGTGGTGCTGAGCTTCGTCATCGCCTCCGGCCTGGTGAAAGGAGACCGAGCCAACTGGAGCCTCACTGTGGAGGACTTTGTCAATGCAACCAACATCACTGATCCAGAGTGAGTCACCAACTTGCTGGCAGTCTGAGAGTCCAGGGAGACTTTTTTATGCTTCAAAATAAGCCTCTAGGCAGTAGTTGGTCAATATCAAGGCCTTCAGAGAAATTAATCTTTAACGGTATCAGCCATCAGAGATATCAGGTTTATCCGGCCTCATTGATATCAGGTATATCCGCCCTCAGAGATATCAGGTATATCCGCCCTCAGAGATATCAGGTATATCCGCCCTCAGAGATATCAGGTATATCCGACCTCAGAGATATCAGGTATATCCGACCTCAGAGATCTCCACCATCAGAGATATCCGATTGATCCTCTGTCATTTCAGCCATCACAGATGTCCTCCATTATGGGTCCAGGCAGTTTTTGCTGAAGTCTCAGTTTGAAACGAGTCGTCTTCTACTTCTGTATTTTCCAAACTATTGCTGTAACCAGTCTCCTGCTCCTTTTTCATTTTCTGTCCGTCCAGGATAATTAAAAAGACATTTGGAGAGGGAGGCTTTGCTCCATTTGGCTTCAGCGGAGTCCTTTCTGGCGCAGCCACCTGTTTCTATGCCTTTGTGGGTTTCGACTGCATTGCAACAACAAGTATGTCACTTCTTCTTGTCGCTTCACATCAGGGTACATTTCTGTTCCCGTTGTTGTTCAAACATAAAGACCTCTGAACTTTTTTCCCCACAGGTGAGGAAGCCAAGAACCCCATGCGCTCCATCCCAATCGGGATCGTGGCGTCTCTGCTAATCTGTTTCTTTGCCTACTTCGGGGTGTCCGCGGCCCTTACTCTCATGATGCCCTACTACCTGCTGAACACACAGAGCCCGCTGCCTGAGGCCTTCAGCTATGTGCAGTGGGACCCTGCCCGCTACATTGTTGCCGCGGGGTCTCTATGCGCCCTCTCCACCAGGTGACAGTCACACACCAGTTCACATGAACTGATCATAGGCTTGTGTGCACCAAGTGGAAAGCTGTCCAGATGGAAGCCTGTTTTTAGTCTGATGTTTATTTTGGGGCTTGAACAGATGTTTCTTTTTCATATCATTTGCATTCCGTTCTTTTTTTTTTCATTTTTCTTTTTCATTTGCCTGCTAGGAACATAGATCGATTCTAATATATTATCCACATGAATGTTGTGTCTTGTAGATATTTCAGGATCTCTCCGGACATGGCTAGTCTCAGTGCAGTGCCTGTAAGGTTTAAGTCTGTGTTTAAGTTTGCCGGGTTCCTCCGGTTCTCTCTGTACAGTTTACTGGGCTCAATGTTCCCCATGCCCCGAGTGATCTACGCCATGGCTGAGGACGGTCTGCTCTTCCGCTTCCTGTCAAAGATGAACATAAAAACCAAGACGCCTCTTCTGGCCACCATTGTGTCCGGTGTTGTAGCAGGTACGCCGAGCCCTCACCTGGCATCTGTCTCGGTTTCTGCCCGCTGTTCCCATGGACGCTCTGTGCCGCCTGCAGTTCATAAGTGCTATTTGTCTGTGCAGCCTTGATGGCCTTCCTGTTCGACTTGGCGGCCCTGGTGGACCTGATGTCCATAGGAACGCTCCTAGCCTACACCCTGGTGGCTGTGTGTGTGCTCATCCTCAGGTAAGTGCTGGCGATCCTGGCTGACAGAATTGGTTTTTCTCGGGGGGGTTTCCAACACGCATTCACAATTAATTTCTTAAATATCCATTTCTTCCCGAGGACATGGCTCTTTGCTGCATACAAAAGCTACCCGGTTAACTAGGGGTTAACCGAATCCCGCCTGTTCGTGTGTTCTTTCTCAGATACCAGCCGGGCACCCTGGGTGTCAGTGAGAAGTTGGTGGACTGCGGGGACGAGCTAGGCCAGGAGAGTGTGGGGGAGACCAGGCCACTCCGGGAGAGGTTCACCGTGAAGATGTTGCTGGTGCCCAGCTGTGACGTCCCCACGAAGACCTCTGGACTCATCGTCTACATCACTACTGCTGTTATCTGTGAGCGTCTTCTGTGGTCACAGGAAACATGTCTTTGATTAACATCCCTTGTGGTTATTTGAGTAGTATGCATAGTTATTTGGGGGGGATCCGCTATGAGGACATCAGGAATGAAAATAATGCCAAATATGATAATGTGTGAACTTCTTGGAGTGGCTTGGCATACTGGATAAAAAGGGAAGCAGCTGTTTGATATTCAAATGAGAGAGCCTAATGAACATATTTGAAACTGAAGAACCATAAGGTACCATTAACAGGTTTCCACTGTGACCAATCTCTGGACTCTCTCTTCAGCTGTGCTGTTCACCCTGCTGTGTGTGGTTCTGGCTGTTTGGGGGGAAGAGGTGATGAATGGCCATCCTGTCTGGCTCACCGTTTCCATGACACTGGTATTCCTGTCTGCGGTGTGTGTGGCCATCCTCTGGAGACAGCCCCCAAGCAGACAGACACTCACATTCAAGGTATGATTGCTCATGTTGCTGTTGACTTGTCTGTCAACAGCATTTATTTTATAAACCTTATTTTACATCAGCAGTTGTCACAAAGTGTCTATATGGGTTCCCTGAAGCCTAAAATATGAAAGAGCAAGCAAAAACAAGAAATGTATTCACAGGCTGGGAAAGCACCCAAGTGTGGTCAGAACCTAGGAAGAAACCTAGAGAGGAGCCAGTCTCTGAGGTTCTTCTGGATCAATAGTTTTTCACATTCAAATGACCAGCGGCTCAATAACAACACTTAAATACGGGAAAGTGGTATGATTCACTTCACATTTTTCAGTTGTTTCATTTCGCCGACAGGATAGTTTCTGTTCACCCGTGGTTTCCTCATTCTTGCGGTGCCAGGGCCTTGTGTCCATATTTGGTTTGTTGCCTAGTCCTCGCTAAACATGTTGAACCCCCTCTAGGTGCCTCTGCTCCCGGTTTTGCCCCTGGTCAGTATCTTCGTCAACATCTACCTCATGATGCAGCTGGACGGCCCAACTTGGTGTCGGTTTGCCGTATGGATGGCTATTGGTTAGTGACATCCCTAACTGCACTATTACATCTTGCTCGTGTCTACCTGTGACATTTAATTTGCTGAGCAGGCGCTGTTATCCGGAGTGACACATGACAGTAGGGGGTGCACACATTTTCACTGGATAGTTGAACCTGCAAAGCTCATGTTGCAAGCACCACGCTCTACCACCTGATCTCCATGTGTCCAGTCTGTTTTAATGCATCAATGTGTTTTGCTAGTGCAGGTTCCTTTAGAAATGTTTAAATGTGTTTTTCTAGTGCAGGTTCCTTTAGAAATGTTCAAATGTGTTTTGCTAGTGCAGGTTCCTTTAGAAATGTTCAAATGTGTTTTGCTAGTACAGGTTCCTTTAGAAATGTTCAAATGTGTTTTGCTAGTACAGGTTCCTTTAGAAATGTTCAAATGTGTTTTGCTAGTACAGGTTCCTTTAGAAATGTTTAAATGTGTTTTGCTTGTGCAGGTTCCTTTAGAAATGTTCAAATGTGTTTTGCTAGTGCAGGTTCCTTTAGAAATGTTCAAATGTGTTTTGCTTGTGCAGGTTCCTTTAGAAATGTTCAAATGTGTTTTGCTAGTGCAGGTTCCTTTAGAAATGTTCAAATGTGTTTTGCTAGTGCAGGTTCCTTTAGAAATGTTTAAATGTGTTTTTCCACCTCCTTCTGGTTCTTACAGGTTTTCTCATCTACTTTGGCTATGGGATGAGAAACAGTTCAGAGGCCTCTCCCAACCGCGGTAAATTAGAACCCGTCCTGAATAAAAGACCCATCTATCTGACCGTGGACGACAGTGAGTTGGAAGAAACAACGCCATAGAAGGTAACGCTGGTGAAGAAGGAGTCGCTTGCCACCAACAACGTACCGCGAGACGGGTGGGGGCACATTTTCACAGCTTTATTCTCAACTGTGCGTTGTGCTACGTCAGACTGCTTTTACCTTTCCTGTTGTTTATTCAAGTCTTAACATGTAGAGATTACACCAAGTGCTATGTACATTTTGGTTGTACTGTACGTTTGCCGAGAGACAGTCTACCAACTTGCCAAATTTCTCTGTATCCAAGCATTTAATTATCCCAATTATGATGCCATTTTGGTGTTGATAATTGAAACGGGGAAACTGTTCCAGCATTTCAACTTGTTATTTTAGTGCCTCGTATTTTCAGCCCGAATTTCCCCAAAATGGCATCTGACTTTTCTAATTTATTTGCCCGCTGAGTAAGTCCTGAGTACCGTAAGTGGGGTGTCCCAATCCACTAGCTCAATCACTAGGGATTTACTGGTTTCCTCTGAGGAAATGCACAACTTCCATGCTTGAGCTCACAGGGTGTACTGTCGAGGCATGGTTGATCATGAAATGTATTTGTTGTACTTGACTCTCCTTACTTTAAAAAAAAGTTATATTTCTCATTTTGAGAACCTTTTTTTTCATAGAGAATATTTTTTTAGCAATTATGAATTGATGTTGGTTTCAATATTGCAGCAAAACCATGCATATATATTTTTGTATAGGCCTACATACAGTAGATGTTTAAGTATGCTACACTTTACTTGAGAACGGGTTGACACCCCTGAATTCCCGGTATAGTCTCTCATTTTGGTGGTCCTTTTCAGGCTAGATTAAGCGGCCCCCAGAAATGGCCTGGATCAGCCATAAAAAAGCAACCTCCGAGTTACATTAATATATTATTAATTCAGTAGGAAAACACTTTATCATGACCAAAATGTGTTGGCTCTGTTCACTAATTTGTGTTTTGACCCATAAAATCAGTATAGATCACCAAACTTGAAAAATATTAGACAGACTAGGATGGGTAATGAACATGTTATAAAATAAGTAGTTGGTGATATTACTATTACTACAAGGTGCAGCCCAAAATGAACACTAATTAAAAGTAGAATGAAGGATTATTAATATGTAAGTGCTCTAAGTATATATTCTCGGAGTTACAGGAGTTACACAGAAAAGCTTTCAAACTTGAAATATGATTGATAGTATGTTATTTTTTTACATAACTATTTGTAAATATGCTTCATAATTGTATAACTTAAATATGGGCATGGGTTTAATCTCCTGATTGTCTTAAGTCAATGTAGTTATAACATGAACATCTGAAAATTCAATTTACTCTGTCAAGTTTGTGTTTTTGTTTGAATCAAGATTGTTCTTCCTGTTTAACTGTGTGTCAGACTAAATTGTCAGTTGCTCACCTAATATAAAACTGTTTTTCATATTGTATGACTGTTCAGGTGCTGTGGAAATCACATCATCAGATAGATTATACATAACAATTTGTATATTGTGGTATTGTTGATATCAAATTAATATTGGAAGGTCAAGACTGGACAAACAGTTTAGAAAATGCTACAAATGGCGGTCAGTCTTCAATGTGGGGAAATTATCAAAGGCTGTCATTGTTTAAAAAATACATGTAAAGACAAGTTATGATTCCATTTACAATAGGATGTGCTTGATCTTTCCCCAACATCTCAAATGCTTTTTTTGAATGATGTTTAATCAGTTGAATTGTTTACATTCATGTACCAAGGGATGTGTAAAGTGGTTTGCTAATGTGTAATTCCTAAGAAATTGCACATTGTTCTGTTATTGTTTTTTAACATGGTTTGAAAGGGCTCAAAGCTTGTTACAGCATCATGTGCAGTGTGTTACATTGTGTCTCAGTAAAATGTTTTGTGAAATTAACAACAGTAGGATGTTTACAAAAATTGCTTAAAGATACATTCCGGGATTTTTGGCCACTGGTTGTAACAGGGGCGCTGTCAAGTCGAAATGGGTCCCTGCAAATGGTGTACTATGATATTTAAGTGCTGATATGTCATCAAAACATAAGAATGTGTTCTTAGTCATACTTAGTAAAATGATGTCTTTTAATGTACATAGCTAATTTCATTTTCCAGAACAGGAATGTGAAAATAACCAGATAATAATGGACAACGAGCTATATTCACTTGTACTCTAAAGATGAGCACATTAAATGTTTTACATGTGAGTAATTTAGCAGTTGTACATGTACCTCTATGTTTTATGTGTGATAAAATGTTTGTAGAATTATATTTTTTGTAAGTATACCTAAATAATTTGAAATGAAAACGAATTTGTCATATCAATTCAATCTATTTGTTTTTCAGTATTTCTTGACAAGGTGGCTTAAAATAAATATCTATGCTAATTTATGATGATTAGTGACACTGTTTTCAACGTTAATGACTTGTTCAATCAAAATGGAATCTTACCGCAAGACTGCAAAACCCAGACACTTTGTTGTGGAGTAGATTTTCGTTTCCTATGTTGACAACCAGCTGATTTCCGGTGTCTTTAAATGTCCTGCCATTATTCGTCGAAAAGCAGCAGTTGCAGATAGTAGTGTAGGTTGGTTGTTTTTCCTGACGGAAATTAATAATCGAGAATTGGATACGTTTAACCATTTGGGATGGTTGCATCTTTAAGTATTTGTTTGAAACCTGTACTGTTTTTTTTCTTCATTTTAAGGATTTAAGTAAGATGAACGCCGATAGATAAATCGCGGCTCGTCTCTCGTCTTTGCTCCCACAGACAGTTGCTATTTTCTGCCGCAGTCAGATATTTTCAGCTAACCGTAGCAACTAGCCAGCCACAGTTTTTAGTCCGGTGGCTACAGTGTAGCTACATACGGATTTTTTTGTGTGTTCATAATTATCTTACTACATGCCTGATATTTAGTGAAGTACTGTATTTGTTTTCTTCAAGAAACCAACCTTGTACGTAGCGGTAGTAAGCTAGCAGCTTACTTAACTCACTGCTAGCTACACTAGCCATGATACTACTAGTTACAAGCTAAACGTATCGCTAGTAACACTAGCTAATAATATTTTCAGGTTGCAGCAAGTGTTTGACGTTTAGATCTACCATTAAGGCAACGGATTCCGATGCACCAGGCTAGCTACCGCAATAATGTGTTTGTGTGACTGTTGATATTCTGTATAACAGTTAGCGCAGGTAGCTATTTAGTTAAGAATTAAGTGGTGTCGAACTACTGAAGCTAGCTAGCACATTAGCTAATTTCTAGCCAAATGCTAGCTAGCTAACCATAGCTTGCTGAATAGCTGCTGCCTGACAGTGTGTTCTTTTTGCTAGGAAGAGATTTATTGACCAGAATAGGTCATTACCGTGCTAACGTTGTATTCTAGTTAGCTAGACGCTATCGCTCGCAGGGATCATATAGTCTTATCTTGCAACCAATTTGTTTCACGTTGGTCAGAGCGCTTGAGTGTGTGCCAGGCTGTGTAAAGTGAAGGAGTGGGGGTAAAATAATAGTGAAACGCACACAGTACTCTTTGTGCCAGTGGCCCTGTCTCTACCAGTGAAGCACAACACATTCTGCCTGCCCGGCTCGGTTCAGAATAGTTCCAGAGCCATGACGAGTCAAAGGGATCTCGATATGGTGAGTAGTCATTGCAAATGAACACAGTCCTTACTGCGTACGAGCCTGCGTTGTCCCGCTTGCGTCGACATGGTTACAGTGTGTGATGTTTTCAAGTCAACATGTATTTGTGGTTTGGGTGTCCATGGCCAGGGATTAAAGTGAACATAATCAGAAGCAATTTCTGAGACCACCATCTGTCAAAATGTAGATTGCCCCACATTTTTTTTCTCCTATAGGTGAGCCTTAACGATTTGCATCCTATCCCCAAACCACAGCTCATCCTAGCTTTGGATATTTTTAATCTCTGCCCCCCCAAAAAACAGCTCCCCAGATCCTTGCCTGTGAAAAATGAAGGATGTATAGATTGTTTATAAGTACTCAGAAGAACCAGTCCATTTAAAATTGTATCTGTGCAAATCTGGTAGGTAACTGTGGACTTACTGCAATATTTAAACCTTTTTTAGGTAGACTGGAGTCATTAAATGTTTCTCAATAACAGACCCTTTTCTTCAACACTGCATTTCCTTCGAAAAAGCCATTTGATGTGGCCAGCGTCCCTCCCCTATAACCTTCTCCTCCAGTTTTTTTTATAAATCAAGAACAATAGGCCTACGTTTGCTTACCAATGTGTTTTTAGATTCACATGTCAGCTTGCTTCCCAATGCACTGCTAACAGATCTCTCAGGAGTTTTTTGTCTCTTGATTCTGTAGTCTAAGAGGATCTCCTTGATTTATCAAAAATTAAGCCTTTGAAAGGGCAGCTGGGCCAATTCGTGTTTGTTGGATGATAAGAGGAACTAGGGGAAATGGGGGGGGGGGGGGGGGGGGGGGGGGGGG